>JARLTB010000034.1:10272500-10317500 GCA_030141615.1 Unio pictorum | reverse complement strand
TGCATTCAGTATGAATGGTGTCAAATTGCAAAATTGTATATTTGTCTCTCATATATATGCATATACCAATTGTATGAAGTACACTAGGAAGTTTTAAAGGGAATTACGTATCATTCAGTGGAGTAAATTGGACTCAGTCGGAATTAGTGAAGCTATTTCACAAAGGTCATAATTACAATAGACCTGTTTTGCAATATTGTAAGAGAGGGGACCCCCTTGCCGAGCATGCATTGCCAAAAATGCTAAAAGGGTGTAGAAGTTACTACCTGAAAACATTGCGACGCATCAAACGGGAATATATTGCAAGTAGCTTCCTCATTTTGAACTGATCAGAATCAACTAAATTGTTTCATTTGCTATTTTTATTTATTCTTTTCTAAATGACTTCAATTGTAAGCATTCAAATGTTCTCATCCTGTTCTTCTGAAGATCAAATTGTCCTGTCAGGTATATTTATTACTAAAATTCAGGTGTGTTTTATTTTCAAAGTAATGTAACGTATATTTTACTTCCTTTATTCAAATGAATATAGTTAATTTGTGCTGCAGTCATTTAATCAGGATCGACTACCTCAATGAATCCTAAGGGAAAATAATTTTATTCCAAGTACATAGACACTAAATCACCCACTTATTTTGCTATGCCGTAAATTACCAAAGCAATCCACACCAATCGCTTATATGGAAGGGATGCTTTTTTGTAGATTCAAACAGTTTTCCATATATATTTGTTTGCTTTTGTTTTGTAATCATATTTCCAAGTTATCACTTATTTATTTTGTGCTGCTCATTAAAGACTACAAAGAGAAGAAAATGTCTATTAGCAAACATAATAGGTAAGCGAATTTTAAATCAAACACGTTTTATCGTTTATTTTAATCATGAATATCACATTTACTAGAAATGTTAGCTTCAGGGATGGGCCAAAGAACATACTAGCTAGATGTTAGAAAACATTTAGGTTCGGACCCTTCTGTCGTGAATTTTAGTTCAGCTGTAAAGAGTTTATATGAATTTATGACGAGTAATGTTTAAGACTGAATGGCTATATCAGCCTTATTAGTGAACATATATGGGGCACGCACCCAACACTTTCGATCAACGAGATAATGCGGTAATTTGTTCTGTTGTGATTATTGAAACTCGTCTATCATGTACAACCATAAATGTCAGGCGACGGAAAGTTCACTAAAACGATTTATGGAATTCTTTTTACTTGGCAAATAGTTTGTTTAGCTACATCGTTTTAAGAATTACTTTCATGTTGTAATCGTTATTAGACTTTTTACTGGCAAAAACTCAGATTTATGAAACAGGTATAAGAATGATATTCAAGCATCGCCATCAATTGATTAGAATGTCATACACTATTTGTTTCAAGAATATAATCATGGAGGTAGCTTTTAACTTTGTCTAAATTATTACAGTGTTTCATCGACGACTAAATGAACCAATGGATTCACACTATGGTATTCAGATGGGGCAGTGTTCTTTCAGAGTCTAGTCAAGCCGTTCTTTCTTTCATTCGCTACTTGTATCTGCTGGATTTGTATCTAAAATGTCACCAATATTATTGATATTATTATTATTATTGTCAGTTTGTATCCTTGCTCATCAATCGTGCTCCTAGGTGGCTATATAAAGTCTCTTAAAACCAAATAAATTTGTCGGACAAATCATGCACAATCAACCGTGTTTTGATATTATTTTGACAAGTGTGAAATTATACTGTTGGAATAATCCGATCTAGATTGGTTATTAATAGATCTATATATTTTTCTAAAATTCCAAAACGAATCAGAACCCGAATGACCTCGGCTGTGCAGAGAGTGACACAGATATGCAAAACGTTTTCGATGGACAAGAACCAATCTATCTCATAAAAATGCAGTTTTATAATGGTTAAATGTCTATTATCAGTCTCTTATTTTTAACAAATTATTAAGTCATGACTCTTTTTAACATAATGATACGTGCATAATTAATATGCTAATAGTAAGTGTCGTCTTTACACGGGTTAGTTTTTCTATTTAATACGGAGGCCCCGTGTGATCCAGTGGTTTCAAGTGCATGCAATTACCGATTACTGCCGTTTTAATTCTGTCCACGTAGGACTGCCATGTCACCTCTGTCTGCGTGTGTTCGAGTCTAAGATTCGGCAAATGTAGTTATGTGAGAAAGCTTGCCAGTAGCTTCTCGTGGGTCGGTGGTTCTTTCCGGGGTTTGTCCGGTTTCTTCCTCCACCATTGATACTGGCCGCCATGTATAGCCTATATTGTGCTGAAAAATGGCGTTAAACCATAAAAAACAAAAACAAACTGTCCACGTAGGTTCGAGTCTCGAATCTGGCCAATGTGGGTAAGTGAGAATACCTGCCAGTCGGTTGTTGATTCTTTGACGGGTTTACTCGTGTTCTTCCTCGACTAGGTATAATGTTCTCAGTGGCGTTAAACCCACAAAAACTAATAACTATATGATTTGCCACTACACAGGAATTTCAAACCAGGTTCCACTGAATAGGTTCAAATACGGTATTGTAACTATATTACTTTCAAAACTGATAATACGTGTTCCTTCTAATCAAAAGACATCTATTGTGTTATTGTAAACATGTCAACATGATATCTAAACGCGTTTCAAATACGTGCATTTTTACTGAATGACTATAGACTTCCATTTCATTCGCTTGAGTGCACAAAACGAATAAGAGAAGATAAAACAGACAGAACAATACATAATAAGTATGACGAAAAGACAAAAAAGACAAATGAAACAAAACGTGTAATTGTATCATGTCGTTGTTTTCTTTGTAGACAAATTGTGGAGATATACTTATAGCCTTGAACCCGTGCAAGGAACTGCCGATATTTGGAGAGAATGTAAGTAAAAGTAATGACTGGTGATTTACTACTTAGATAGTTTAGTGTCTACGCATAGGAACTTTATTGTTTCTTAGTATTAATGAATAAAGAGGCCAGATATAAAAATAATAACCTGCAAGAATGGGGCCAGATATAAAAATAATAACCTGCAAGAAAGGGGCCAGATATAAAAGTAATAACCTGCAAGAAAGGGGCCAGATATAAAAATAATAACCTGCAAGATAGGGGCCAGATATAAAAATAATAACCTGCAAAAAGGAGCCAGAGAAAAAAATAACCTGCAAAAAGGGACCAGATAAAAACATAACCTGGAAGAAAGGGGCCAGAGATAAAATAATAACCCGCAAAAGAGGGACCAGAGATAAAAAAAAATAATAACCTGCAAAGTTGTAATGAAAACAACATGAAAGGTGAATAATGAACTGAATTTTGTGTCAACATAAAATATTAGCGTTTGTCAATTTTTTCTTTCTGGAGAAAAATAATACATTTACTGGATCAGAGGAGGGAAATACTACTGGAATTATATAAGTGAACAAGTCTTTATTGAAACCGGTATATTAAAGGAATATGAAGGACCTTACCGTAAAGTTGATACAGCGATCTTGATGCCGGTATATTATAGAGAATATCAGAGATTTTACGGTAAAGTTGATACAGTGATCTTGATGCCGGTATATTAAAGGGTAATCAGATACCTTACCGTAAAGTTGATACAGCGATCTTGATGCCGGTATATTAAAGGGTAATCAGAGACCTTACCGTAAAGTAGATACAACGATCTTGATGCCGGTATATTAAAGGGTAATCAGAGACCTTACCGTAAAGTAGATACAACGATCTTGATGCCGGTATATTAAAGGGTAATCAGAGACCTTACCGTAAAGTTGATACAACGATCTTGATGCCGGTATATTAAAGGGTAATCAGATACCTTACCGTAAAGTTGATACAACGATCTTGATGCCGGCATATTAAAGGGAATATCAGAGATCTTACGGTAAAGCTGATACAGCGATCTTGACACAGTGGCTCCTAATTTTAACACTCTTCAACCTAGCGCTGTTGCGTCTATCGTAACGTGGGCTGCATGTCTTATTTTAACATGACTACCACTATGGAACATATAGTTTCATGGCATATCGATTCTTGTCATATATTGTATTATAATGTAGGTTTGTAATCCTGTCAAATCGTAGGTAATATGCATATATTCTATTATAACGCAGGCATGGGTATATCTTCTGCTAAAACGCGGGTATGTACATAAATTGTATTACAATGTGTGTATGGGCATGGGTTCTGGAATAACGTTGTTATTTGATCTTATTTAAACTTGTTTCATCGAAGTATAACTTGGTATGCGTATGATTCCAATTGTAACGCGGTATTGGGCGACCTTTTTATGTTATAATTTGCAGACTAGATGCTATTACAACGTGTGCCACGTGGCTCATGCTCATAAGGAATAACATTCAACTGACCCAATGCTTCTTTGGTCATTGTTTTCGAAGTTAGGTTGAGTTATTATCTATTCATAACTAAATTATAATCACTATTAATTACCCAATCAATTTAAGCTTCCTGCACTGTTATGACGCAATCAGTGGTTCCAGGCCTGAACACTGCGACACAATTGTTAACTGTCCACATGGGCCTTTGGCCGAGCCCTCTTCTACTCCATAATATTGTAAGAGGTTCTTTGTTAGTATCGGGCGAGAAGAGTTTCGTCAGTACCTCAGGAGCCTTGTCAATCAGTCCATTCATTGCATGATATAGTGTCTGTATTGGCAACCCAAGATGGCAATGTTGTTGGAAAGACCGGTCTGACTTGTTATGAAGGTCAGGGAAACTGCTAACTCCATCCTGTCCCCGCCCATCATCCTTACGAAATAGCTTTTGTTATTAAGACCAAAATTATATGTTAAGATAACATGTTGTTTCGATAAATCCAATATCAGGCATGAATTGTAATATGGTTGATTTTAGTTGCTTGCATGATGAGTGTTCAAAAGAGTGAGAACTTTTCTGCAAATAAATCCCCACTCCCATCCCATTCGGAAGATAGACCCCTCTATTTGGAAACTTAAATCATTTGAATTAGCCACC
Source organism: Unio pictorum (assembly GCA_030141615.1). Taxonomy (NCBI): domain Eukaryota; kingdom Metazoa; phylum Mollusca; class Bivalvia; order Unionida; family Unionidae; genus Unio; species Unio pictorum. The sequence goes on along the minus strand of JARLTB010000034.1, from coordinate 10,312,510 downwards.
ACCACAATGCCGTTCTCATTTTGAAAGTTCTATGATTTTAAGGAAAGAAGCATAGGTGTTAGTTTAAATAAATATGTATTTGCTTGCACAATCTGGGGGCCCCGAGTGGACGAGTGGTCTAAAGCGCTGTCCGTTACGGATTACTGCCATCTCACATCTGTCTGCGTGGGTTCGAGTCTCAGATTCGGCCAACGTGGGTATGTAAGAAAGCTTGCCAGTAGCTTCTCGTGGGTCGATGGTTCTTTCCGGTTTGTTTACTTCAGGGTCTTCCTCCACCATTAATACTGGCCGCCATGTATAGCCTATATTGTGCTGCAAAATGGCGTTAAACCACAAAAAACAAACAAACTCGCACAATCTTGTACCCACATAAGTTCAACCGAATCAAAAGCCTACAATTGCGGGTAAATATTCATGACTAGTTTAGTTTTGGAATATGTCTTCATTCCCAAGACAGGAAATGAAAATCTTTTGATGGATGGAAAAATATGACTTACATGGACAATGTGATATGTAGAAAATATCAATTTGTATTTTGTTTGTTGCTGTTTATGTTGTTATTGTTGTCATTGTTTGTTTTACGTATCTTATTGAGCCCATCAAAGCTTCAAAAAGAGTTAACTTTACATCGATCTTTTTTAACATAATTATTTTTCTTTATCAGAAACACAACCAATATGACTGGCAAAATTTCTCAGAAATACCAGCGCCTCATGTCTTTCATACAGCTGCACGTGCATTTCGACGCATGCGTGAGTCGAAAACAGATCAGGTTATCATCGTTACAGGAGAATCCGGTGCGGGAAAAACAGAGAGCACAAAATTCATGGTTAAACATTTCGTTCACATGTGTCAAAGTGACAACAAGGAATTGCATGAAAAGATAATAAAGGTATATGGGCTTTTGTTTACTCTGTCATATTGTATACTACATACGCTTTCTACTCTTAAAATACTGAGCATCTACTTATAACATTATTCCAGAAATGTTAATCAATCTTTCTTGTTTATGTGAAAGTTATGCAACGACAAATGTGGCATATTTTCCCTTGCACGTGACACAAATATGTCATTATACACACACACACATGCATACATATATATATATATATATATATATATATATATATATATATATATATATATATATATATATATATATATATATATATATATATATATATATATATATATATATATATAGCTTTTGGAGTGTTATCACGAACAAACAAGCAACATAACAAATTATCCAAATGACGTTATCTAACTACGGTAGCAGGGACATTAACTTTCGTGTGTGCAATTTATACTTGTAACGTAGCTTTAACAATTTTCGTCATATTGCAACGATATCTGCAGTGTGACACTTTATATAGTGATATCTAGCACTAGGACATACATGTAGCATAATGTCCCACCCAGTCACGTTATCCTGACACCAGTCCGAATACCATTCTCGTAATGCTGAGTTCCAAGCTTCTAGTACCATTTCTATAAATAGTTGGTATGGATCGTCCAGGTTTCGAACCCGTGATGTTCCGCATCCGATGCAGACGCTCTAACCACTAAAGCCACGGGAACGTTCAATAACTTAAATGAGTAGGAACTATTTTTCGTATGGGGAAGCAACAAGTTCCTGTTGCATAACAGATAATTGGATTTACAGGAGAAACAAAATTAAGGCAAGGTTAAAGGTCATTGTAGTGTTAATATGCGATACAACAGTAAATGAAAACTGTTATGAATTTGTCGTTTTCAGATAAAGTATAACGTGTGCAATTAACCAGACCTTAGGTTTTAAACAGATTAGTTCTATTCTTAAACAGGTTAACCCGTTGTTGGAAGCTTTCGGGAATGCCAAGACCCACATGAATCATAATTCAAGCCGCTTTGCCAAGTACCTGGAACTTAGTTTCTCTGAAACTTGGGACCTCACTGGAGGTAAGCCAGTCGGTAGGGTCTATTAACGTAATAATTACTTCCTCAATACGGATTGGCTTATAGAAGATTTGAAAGGAAATCTGTGCCAAATTGCGCAACTCATCTACAAACAGTTCACGATAGAAATAATAAATTTACAAGTAAAAATAATGTGTTTAAAAAAATTTAAAAAATTGTATAGAAACTGATGCGTTCCTGAAATCGTTTCAAATCTGTTCAAGTTTATTGTCAATTTGTCCATTCGTGAAATTAATAACAGCCGCACAGGATTTTTTAAAGACAATTCTCGTTGCAGAGATTTGACTTCCACTACTAATATGCCCATTGTAAAGCAGGTTTAAAATATTTAGTATTTGTTGTGGTATGTAGCATCCCACAGTTATAACTATTGTACATGTATATGATTTTGTGCTTTCATCGCATCTAGTAATCATCAGAGACTATATGTTGGAAAAGTCCAGAGTTGTTCACCGTTCAACCAACGAGGGAAACTTCCATGCATTCTATTCGCTGTTTCTTGGTGCTCCCAAGGAAACCCTTAAAGCACTATCTCTTGAAAAACCCATCAATTATTACAGGTAAGCATGACACGGAGGTATGGAACCTCAAGGTATGAATGATGTACGGCAGAAATAATTATAACACATTTTTCAGCATATTTAAAATCGTAAACGTTTAGGCAGATTTTAAAGCTTTTTGGGTTTTGTTAGCAGTTTAGTATACTTATTTGATTAATTGACTATTTGTCTGATCGATGGATTATACGGAAATGCAAGAAATGGATTTTAAAAAAATGTATATGTACTTTTATATGCAATCATTCTCAGCGTTTCTCCAAGTCAAATGGATTCTGGGGATTATGGTAAAACAGTGAACAGTTTCGCTACACTCTAGACTTAATCCGATTTAGAGGCCGACCGAAATTCGGTTTCTTTTTCTTTTCGGTTTCAGCGCTGAAAGATGGCAAATGTATGTATGTATGTATGTATGTATGTATGTATGTATGTATGTATGTATGTATGTATGTATGTATGTATGTATGTATGTATGTATGTATGTATGTATGTATGTATGTATGTATGTATGTATGTATGTATGTATGTATGTATGTATGTAATATGATAAGTCTTACTTGGTTTAACATATGAAACATTTTATTCTTTGTAACCCCAGAATTATGCAGAGTGACCCTGATAGCCTGATTGCTGAAGCGAGATACAAAGAGATGTATAAGGAACAAAATAAAGTTCTACAACAGATTGAAACGGTACGTATTACTTGAGTCATATAAACGGTACGTATTACTTGAGTCATATAAACGGTACGTATTACTTGAGTCATATAAACGGTACGCGTTACTTGAGTCATATAAACGGTACGTATTACTTGAGTCATATAAACGGTACGTATTACTTGAGTCATATAAACGGTACGTATTACTTGAGTCATATAAACGGTACGTATTACTTGAGTCATATAAACGGTACGCATTACTTGAGTCATATAAACAGTACGTATTACTTGAGTCATATAAACGGTACGTATTACTTGAGTCATATAAACGGTACGCATTACTTGAGTCATATAAACAGTACGTATTACTTGAGTCATATAAACGGTACGTATTACTTGAGTCATATAAACGGTACGTATTACTTGAGTCATGGAAATATGTTTAGAAAGCATTCAGAACAGGAGATCGACCATTTTAATTGTGGTGCTGAACATTCACAAATGTACTTGTTTTTCTTGGGAAGTGTTCATATACACGAGGATCAGGTTGGAATCAGTTCAAAGAACTGTTTCTGTTTTTGCTTTAGGTTTCTGGGATACAACTTACAGGAAATGGATGATGACGGTAAACATTTCTTGCTTAATCACTATCACATCGCCAGTGAATAAAATGAATACAGTTAAGATATGCCAAATCTCCAGGACGATTGTAAACACTATAATACTACATGCATAGTAACAGATAATATTTGTTTATATCGGTACATTGTTTGCTACCCCAACCCGCAGGACATACACGCAAGCGTTTACCCAACCTTTTACATGGAAATGAATATATGAAGTAGCTATGTAGGTTCCACATAATGGAACTCTATTTATACGATTATGGTCATGTTTCAATTCGTTACGTAAAGTGTCCGTGTTTATCCATATATTTATATATGTAAATTGTGGGGAAAAAAAACAATGTGTCTATGTTCTGTAGTCGTATATGTCGTCTTTCCTGCGATATTATTTAAAATCTAAACATGATATTGTCACACACACACACACACACACACACACACACACACACACATATATATACAAATCTATATATAGAGATTTGTACCGACAACGAGACATGATCTTACGATCCGAATCGTATTATTGTAATAATGATAGTTTTGTTATAAACCTTTGGGCTATACTATATAAATTTAAAACAATGAAGAACATAATGGTCTGGACCTTTCAAATATTGTACATATAACACCAGAGTTCTTAAATAACGTCACTGTGAAATCTTTGCTTATAGCTAGTCTTGGCATTCCATTGGCCCTTTATGGGGTAGAATACGTATTACTAAATATTCTTATCGATTGAAATAGTTGCATTATTTGTCAAGTTAGACAGACTACATTCTAAATTTGTCAGATCTACTTGTTTTAACATTATTTCTCTGTGTCTCTGTCTGTCTGTATGTATGTTATGTTTGTATGTATGTATATATGTCTGTCTGTCTCTTTCTGTCTGTGCCTCCCTCTCTGCCTCTCTCTGTCTGTCTATCTGTCTGTCTGTCTGTGGGTGTCTCTCTCTCTCTCTCTCTCTCTCTCTCTCTCTCTCTCTCTCTCTCTCTCTCTCTTAAATATTAGTACAATAATTGTTCATATGGAAACCACATTCTGACACTATGTTTTGTAATTCAGAGCCCCCATGTTGTAGATTCTTTACTGGCTGCAGTCATCCATCTCACTGAAATCAAGTTCGTCGAGTCCTCTACCGTGGCTGGGGCATCTGAAATGTTGGACTTGGAACCAGTAGTATACGGTGGGTGTAGGATATATATATATATATATATATAATCAAGAGATAAGACTTTTGTCCTTAACTATAAAGAAACATTTTTTCTGATAGTTTTGATTGTTTTAAAATATAATGCAAATTATGTATTTTTATTTTATGATAGTTTCATGTTGTTCATGCGAATATCTTGTAAAAATAAGTCATTCATATAGACCGAAACTTAGTGCTTTATTTTTCTTTGATATATACGTAGCTTTTGTGTAAAAATTTGTACTTTTAAAGTGTTTAATTTAACGTCTCTTGGAGATGATCTTATGCAGTTCGCAGCAGCAATGAGGCAAACTTATGTATCTATTCCAAAATGTTTCTAACCAATCAGGGCTTTAATTAAATCCGTTCTATTTCACACAATATATACATTGTTATCGATAGTTACACAACGTATGTACAATAGTTTATTGTCATACAACATATGCATTTAAATCGATCGTCACACAGCGAATGCATTGCAGTCAATTTTTTATGTTTTATCTGGGATTCTTTGGCTTTTTTCATTGCAGCATCTGAACTGCTTAGCCTCAAAGTCGAGGATTTAATCGAGGCGCTCGTTTCGACCAAAATGGCTATTCGAGGTAATGATCTAAGCCGAAACACGCCGTGTTTAAAAGCGTGTTGGTGAAGAACTGTGATCGTTGGTATCCATTCAAATAGTAAACACTCGACCTTTAACGATGATAGTTATAGTTGTTGTTGTAAAACAGGAATGTTCATGACGTCCTGGGTATGTATGTATGTATGTATGTATGTATGTATGTATGTATGTATGTATGTATGTATGTGTATGTGTGTGTGTGTGTGTGTGTGTGTGTGTGTGTGTGTGTGTGTGTGTGTGTGTGTGTGTGTCTGACTAATGCGTTCGCAAGATCTGTCCAACTTGCTACTGTAGTTTACAAACGTCCTAAATCCGCTAATGAATGCGTTAGACTTACGCTGATATAGTCCCCGTCGGCCCACGCTTTACAGTGAACAGGTCCCTAACGAAGTCCTGGGTATGTATGTATGTATGTATGTATGTATGTATGTATGTATGTATGTATGTATGTATGTATGTATGTATGTATGTATGCCTGCGTGCGTGCGTGCGTGCTTACAAACGCAAACGAGATAGGCACAGAGCTAGTTAGAATGCCTTCAAAATCAAACCAATAGTTTACACGTGTTTCATTCTGAAAATATACATACAACACAGGCAATGAACATTTACATTTACATACAACACAGGCAATGAACAACGTACATTTTACCTACAAAGCTTTAGGTAATGTGTACGATATTTTCTGATTCCAGACAAAGTTCAATATGTCCATTCCAAGAGTGACGTTTGTGGTTTTCTATTTCTAAGTGAATCAAAAGAATATTGCACATACTGATTGAGTAGTAGAAAGTATTAATACAATGTCATCTGTTTTAAAATTATCAAGACGTAAGTAAACGATATACTCGCATACAAGGCAATATGAAAACACGTAACTGTTGTAAAAGAACTCATGTGAATGGTACCCTTTCTAAGCAAACAAATTGATTTTGTTCAAGGGGATGAGGTCCGGCGTAACAAGGGCCCCTTGCAAGCCGCTGAAGGGCGTGATGCTCTGGCCAAGATGTTGTATGAGAGAACTTTCCAGTGGTTGGTCCGTCAAATCAATGCAGACCTCCATCCCAACAGAAAAGGGTAGGATTTCACAGTCTTATAATTGTCAAATATTTGGATGGAAAATATTAATAAATGTTTGCTATTTTAATCTCGACGAATATTCCCAGACTTGAACTCAATCAGCTTCCAAATCTAACTGCATCAGTTTCCTTTTTTTCAATTATAGTCTTTCACCAATTAAATAATTGCATCATTTTTATATATTAAATTAATTCTATTAAGGATATATTAGCAATAACAACATCATCAACAACACCAAAAACATCACAACCACTAATACTACTACGTCTTTTTGTAATCAAAATAATAATAATGATACTAATACTCATTGTTCCCAATATGAAAACGAAGTCATACAGACAACGTTCTTTTGCTTATCAGTGCCCAGCAACGTGGATTGGATTGCCCATTGAAATTAGACACAAATGCACATTGATCCCATTCAGGAGTGCTCTTAAAACTCACATTTTTTCGACTGTAAGAGCAAACTTAAAGACCTAAAATTGTTTCCTATCTTAAAAATTTTCATCATTTTTGTTTTGCAATTTCATAGTGGTTTTTAGTGTATTCATATCATTATAGATGTTGTATAGCGCTTCGAGATTCTAAAGATTATTCCCTATAGAAAGTTCTCATTATTATTATTATTATTATTATTATTATTATTATTATTATTATTTAAAATTATTATTATTAGTAATATTTTATTATTATTATTATTATTATTATTATTTAAATAATTATTATTATTATTAGTATCATTATTATTATTATTTAAATTATTATTATTATTATTATTTTAAAATTATAATCATTATTATTATTTTTATTATTATTATTATTATTATTATTATTATTATTATTATTATTATCAAAAAGACGAAACATCGTCTTTAGTTCATCCATAAACATATCTAATACACTAAAATCTAAAGCGTTTACAGCATAAGAGTAGATGACTTGTTTAGAAAATAGTTTCTAATACACTCTACTATTTGTATTGCACGTGTTGAGCAATATTAAGGTGTTCAGTATTGCAAAACAATGAAAGATTCTGACAATGAATCGTTAAAGGTGAAAAAATAATGAGTGTTTAATAATGCTTTTTAATGAAAGGTTTGGGCAGCTGTTGAGCACTAGCATACTGGATATTGATTGCTGGTTTCGAAAAGCTTCCCGTTAACAGCTTAGAGCAGCTGTGTATTAACATCGTCAACGAGAGGCTCCAGAACTTCATGAACGGGCGACTTTTCCAGTTCGAGCTTCAGGCATACACCGATGAAGGAATCGATATAGTGGATGTAGCGTTTGAAAACAATGACGTTCTTATTTCCTTCCTGACAAAGGTTTGTGTGATTGATTATGCATTTGGGATTAAGATTCACAGAGAGAGAGAGAGAGAGAGAGAGAGAGAGAGAGAGAGAGAGAGAGAGAGAGAGAGAGAGAGAGAGAGAGAGAGAGAGAGAGAGAAAATGTTGGCCAATGGAAGCATAGATAATGCGTTTAAAGCCATGACATTTTTATCAATTTCTTTTTAAAATAGTTGTGTGTATTTACATGAAGAAAATGTAGGGTGCTAAATTTCCTGTAAATTCGGAAACTGATTGTAATGGTTTCCTTTTTTCAAATTTTACCGGAATGTTCTAGAACGGCTTTGAACCGCGACGATTCTTTGTTGATCATTGAATTTAATAAGTGTTTATTTACGTACTATCTAAGGAAAGATCTCGTATACGAGTGTTTTATGTATCCATGCATGTATCAATTGTTTTAATTCGTCCCGAAATAAATGTAGAAATATGCCATAAGAGTAGTTAGACCATTTATCATACAGCATACACAATGGTCAGTACATCCACCATGCACAGTAGTCAGTACAACTAGTATGCGCCATGCATAATGGTTAGTCCATCTACCATGCACCAATGACAAAGTTAAGAATATAATTACTAAATATATCCTTAGTTAGGTACATGAAAAATTCCAAGTCACCTTTTAAACAATCCCATGTGCGACATGTCCTTGGGCGGAGTTAGTACCAAATATAAATTTTACTCTTTTCAAAAACTCTTCTCTGAATCACCGGAGTTGAATTATTATGACAAAATGTTTACATCTTGGCATCAACTGCTTCTCTAAAGTTTCTTTATTAGCTAAATAGTTTCGACATTATTAATTTCCGTCTTAGACCAAACACGTCTTTATTAGCTGAATAGTTTAGACATTCTTAATTTCCGTTTTTAGACCAAACACGTCTTTATTAGCTGAATAGTTTAGACATTCTTAATTTCCGTCTTAGACCAAACACGTCTTTATTAGCTGAATAGTTTAGACATTCTTAATTTCCGTCTTTGACCAAACAAGTCTTTATTAGTTGAATAGTTTAGACATTCTTAATTTCCGTCTTAGACCAAACAAGTCTTTATTAGCTGAATAGTTTAGACATTCTTAATTTCCGTCTTAGACCAAACACGTGTTTATTAGCTAAATAGTTTAGACATTCTTAATTTCCGTCTTAGACCAAACACGTCTTTATTAGCTAAATAGTTTAGACATTCTTAATTTCCGTCTTAGACCAAACACGTCTTCATTAGCTGAATAGTTTAGACATTCTCAATTTCCGTCTTAGACCATACACGTCTTTATTAGCTGAATAGTTTAGACATTCTTAATTTCCGTCTTAGACCAAACACGTGTTTATTAGCTAAATAGTTTTGACATTCTTAATTTCCGTCTTAGACCAAACACGTCTTTATTAGCTAAATAGTTTAGACATTCTTAATTTCCGTCTTAGACCAAACACGTCTTCATTAGCTGAATAGTTTAGACATTCTCAATTTCCGTCTTAGACCAAACACGTCTTTATTAGCTGAATAGTTTAGACATTCTTAATTTCCGTCTTAGACCAAACACGTCTTTATTAGCTGAATAGTTTAGACATTCTTAATTTCCGTCTTTGACCAAACAAGTCTTTATTAGTTGAATAGTTTAGACATTCTTAATTTCCGTCTTAGACCAAACACGTGTTTATTAGCTAAATAGTTTAGACATTCTTAATTTCCGTCTTAGACCAAACACGTCTTTATTAGCTAAATAGTTTAGACATTCTTAATTTCCGTCTTAGACCAAACACGTCTTCATTAGCTGAATAGTTTAGACATTCTCAATTTCCGTCTTAGACCAAACACGTCTTTATTAGCTGAATAGTTTAGACATTCTCAATTTCCGTCTTAGACCAAACACGTCTTTATTAGCTGAATAGTTTAGACATTCTTAATTTCCGTCGTTAGCCCAAACACGTTTTTATTAGCTAAATAGTTTAGACATTCTTAATTTCCGTCTTAGACCAAACACGTCTTCATTAGCTGAATAGTTTAGACATTCTCAATTTCCGTCTTAGACCAAACACGTCTTCATTAGCTGAATAGTTTAGACATTCTCAATTTCCGTCTTAGACCAAACACGTCTTTATTAGCTGAATAGTTTAGACATTCTCAATTTCCGTCTTAGACCAAACACGTCTTTATTAGCTGAATAGTTTAGACATTCTTAATTTCCGTCGTTAGCCCAAACACGTTTTTATTAGCTAAATAGTTTAGACATTCTTAATTTCCGTCTTAGACCAAACACGTCTTTCTTAGCTAAATAGTTTAGACATTCTTAATTTCCGTCTTAGACCAAACACGTCTTTCTTAGCTAAATAGTTTAGACATTCTTAATTTCCGTCTTAGACCAAACACGTCTTTATTAGCTGAATAGTTTAGACATTCTTAATTTCCGTCTTTAGCCCAAACACGGTGTCTTGGCCATCCTGGACGAGCAATCCACTCTACAGCATGGATCTGATATGGCCTTTGTGAGTCAGTTAACCGAATTATACAAGGACTCGGGTATCTACATCCCTCCAGTGACCAATCGTCCCGAGTTCACCGTGCGACACTTTGCGGGAAAGGTATGACCATCAACTCCTTTACATCCAAACAAACAGTATATCAATAAAACGCAACCGTGTTTAAAGAAGGCGATGAATGTATTGCCGAAAGACAGATTTGCTGATAAGATCGTGACAAATATAGGAAGCCATTTCACTGAGTCTTGCAAAGTGTCTTTTTATACCAAGTGATAAATAAATGAGTTGACGTTTAAGGGTATACATTACTGTATCAATTGTTATGATGAAGAAAAAATAATTTATGCAACTAAATTCGTTATATTAAAATGTGGTTGAGATATGCTAAAAAATAAAACGATATATTTGGTACATAATATAGCTTACTATAAAAATGTATTTTCTTTCTAACAATTTCTTGAAAAATTATCGATGCTATTATGTTACATGCGTCATCCTTAATCCTGGCTATTCTTATGCAAGAAATTATATAAAAATTTTGTAATTTGTGTTGCTAGGTAACATATAATGCTTCTGGTTTTCTGGAGAAGAACCGGGACCTATTGAACCCCGAGTTGAAGGACTGTATGAAATCCAGCCAGGACAACTTTATCAGCGACCTTTTCACCGTCAAGCGTGGGCCAACAGGGACTATATCAGCGTAAGGCAACATATCCAGGCGCGGATGCAGAATCATTTTATGATGATCTGTCTAAGCTTGGCTAATAGAGAACCCGTCCATGAATATGTATACAGTAGATACATGCATGCATGGATGTATGCATGTATTGGTTGGTATTCATGGGACGGGCTCTCAATTGATGACACTGTGACGGACGGACTAAAATTAAAGAAATATTACACGGATTATGTGAGAACGATACATATTTTAAGAGATAACACACAGCTAGAAACTTTGAGAAAAGCGAGGTATGAAATACGCCACAGACTATTCAGATTAATTAATTAGAACGTCTTACAGCTTATGAAGAGCTGTAACCTCATTTTGAAACACAGTGTCATGCTGCATTCTAACCATTGTCTAATTATTAATGTCGAACACATTGATAACGCGGTGTCCAAAACGTGGTAAAAGGAAGCAAGATGGTAAACCAGAAACCCCCATGTAAGAACTAAATTTAATAGTTATAACTACGCTAGTAAATACCATTTCAGAAATAATGGTAAATAGGTACAGAGTATAATTTTAAAATGTTTAAACGATGTCAAAAAAATAGTCACTTGTTCAGAGTCGTGAAAATTCAAATACAATTTTCTCTTGTCGATAGGTTTGAACGATATATACTTGGGCTTCAGTTTGTTTTTTTAAATTAATTTATTATGTTAAGTAATTTCTGGTCTAATTTACAGTCTAAGTAATTTTTAATTGAACACGTATTTCTGATTTTGTGATTAGACCCTTTAGTTCCTATCTTGTTGATAGTGATTACAATATTCAGTCACGAGATTCTAGAGTACAGCTACATAATAGAATGATAATACAGAGAGAATAAAATATATATTTTACGATTTATCTTTCTGTTCAGAACTGTCCATAACTACGGCAAATCTCGTAGGGAAATGGAAGCGCCTACGCTGCCAGCCGGTGCCTCCAAAAGAGAAAAGCAATTAGCCGACCTGCGAAAAAGCTTGGCCGCCTTTTTTAAAAGGTAATCATTCACTCCTGTCTACTGGCTTATATACATCTTTGACCTGTATATATGTTTGGATGAGACTTCATTAATATTTACTTCTATTTTACGCAGAAAAATAGGAAGAAACTGCTTCTACTACTACTACTACTACCTACTGCTGCTACTACTACTGCTGCTGATACTACTACTACTACTACTACATTTTAGAGATAAATAATCTTGTGTTGATTAATATTGATCGATCAAAAATAACCTTTGCTAAATATACATAGATAGATATTTATGCATGTGTATGCAAACATGCACAACAAAAACGACACAGTGATATAAAGGAAATATACACAATGGTGTACCATTCTAGCAATCTTTTCGTCTGTTACAAATTAAGTAAGCAATCTTGCATAATATGTAGGATCCAACATTTTCTTATAAAACATATATCTGCTACAAAATGTCAAGGATAGACAAACTTTCAATAAATATTTGTATACAGAATCTCGTAGAATTTGTATTTTCCTGTACCGTCTGACTATGAAATTAATTGCACGATTATGTTGTGTAAAGTTTTGTGTGGACTGCGTTTATGAATCTTATATTGACGGATGGCATGCTTGATCAAAGCAAACGCTGTTTTACGTGGTTAGCTCATTCATTATTAAATTTTGCCGTAGTTAGGAAATCTGGATAACGTAACAATAACGTAACTATGTAATAAGAAATCATGTGAATTATATGTATATCTTAATCATTCCTTATAACCTTTGACGTCACCATCAGTTTATGTTAGGATAATATGTATAATTACATTTTTAACCGCACAGGAAGGAACAGGCTACGACAGGGGTTTTTGGTCTTCAGCAGATAACGACAAACAAAACGTACAAGACGATTGTGTCCCACTTCAGGGTGATTAAAATAATTTGAATTTAATACTTTTCAGTAAGATTTGCAATTTCTTCTGTTGAACACCAACGTAGCGAACCCGTTTAGTATTGATATAATGACTTAATGCTCGTTGCTCAAGGATTCACTGGCCTCGGCATTATGAAATAATGATGACATTAATGTATTTGTTGAATTAATTGCTTTCACTATCATAAATACTATTTTATATTATTATTATTATTATTATTATTATTATTATTATTATTATTATTATTATTATCAATGTATAATCTATTCTTTGCCAATAGTTTTGAAAACTTTGTTGGATACGGCAATGATACTTAGAAAGAAATATACTTGTACTAAAAGATATGAATGATTGAAATGTGATACAAAATGTAGCTAGAAATGAAAGGTAACGTAAAGCTCTCTTATAATCGAATAATTCTATAATACTACACTCAAACAAGTGACAATTTTAATTGTCTTTCAATAACATCTTGATAATTATACGATTGTGTAATTTTGTACTTTTTTCAGTCTTCGCTACTGCAGCTTGTGGATAGGATTAGCAGAGCTGAGCATTTCTTTGTACGGTATGTGGTCTTTTGGCCTAATTGCATAGCTCTTTCTGTCTCAGTTTTAACGTTTATTACTCAAGCCGTTTTGATTAATTAACCCATTTTACTAATTGTAGGTTTAATGCTGTGCTGGCTTTCATAATTATTATGAAATCAGTAACGGCTGGATGTTGTATATCAATATAGGCGAAAGACGTTTTATTAATTCAAAACATGCAACTTGTAACAGATGGATGTTGCGTATCAATGCAGTATAAATGTAAGAGGCGTATAAATTCGAAACATGTTTTTTTTTTCTCTAAAGTATTTGATTCACTATCGCATACAAAATGTTATCAATATAATGTATTCGCAGTAATGTTTTTTTTTATGGTTTAACGCCATTTTGAAGCACAATATAGGCTATACATGGCGGCCAGTAATAATGATGGAGGAAGAACCTGGAAAACCCCCGGAAAGAACCACCGACCCACGAGAAGCTACTGGCAAGCTTTATCACATAACTACATAAGCCGAATCTTAGACTCGAACCCACGCAGACAGAGGTGAGATGGCAGTGATCCGTATCATGTAGATAGTATAAAAGACTGGGTAGAATGTAGTTTTGTATTCATCTTGTTCTATAATGCTCTTGTTGATTAAGCTAGGCGTAAAATTGGATCGGTATATCTTTAGAAATGAAATAAAAAATCATTAAGTCGGTATTTAACAAACTAACATTAACATGAATTAGGAAAAAATGTCATTTTCGAAAACAACTATTGATAAAACATATATTAGTGCCAAACCTGAGAGCAGAACAAAACCAGACACAAATGGCTAAAGTAAAATATTCTGAAGTAAGAACAAATGGTTATTGAACAAAACTAGTGAACAATCGACCTTCATATTAAATATTGTTAAGCAAGAGATAAAACTTTTTTCAACAAATGAATTTATTTTATTGACGTGGATACACCTTGTTGGAAAGCAAAAACAGGTGTGAACACGAGATAACGACGTTAAACGAATGCATGAAAATAAAGCGAATGGGGGTAATTCGTTTACAGCTGTAATCTATGCATGTGGTTGAAAACACAAAAATCTATGATTTATAGCTTTTATTCTTCGACAATTAAAAACACGTATTAGTGGAAATGTTTTTTGGTACCGTAAAATGAGAATTGGAAGTAAATCGCTCCCAATAAAACAAGGAAATGGGTTGAATGTTTACTGTTTTGAACTTCTAATTTTAAAATTCGTGAAATATTTGAAATATTGAAATTAAAACCTCTTATTAACTTTAGCTAAGAAATGTGTAAACCAAAGAAAGTGCTTTAGTTGATCTAGTTGTTTGCAGGCTAAAACATCATTGGGGGGGGGGGGTGCAAGGTCTGGGCCTGACGTCCCGCTTGCCTAAGGGAAGTGAAGCGTCTCTCATAGTCTCTCCTTTCCAGGTGTATTGATCGCTGCAGGACCACTGTTTCGCTCTGATGGACAGGAGGTTACTTGCATATATCCTCTCCTACACTATTGTGTCCACAACAGAACCTTTACGCGGGGCCTCTTGTTTTCACAGAGCCTGTTGTGTGGCGCGACCGAGTGCTCGGTGGTATAACTGGGAGGTTAGACTGGGCTCATTAGCCTTGGCAGGCAGCCAGGCTAAGAGAAGGGAAACTCTGACTCCAAACCCGGATAGATGAAGCTCATTAGCCTGGTCAAGGCAATTGTTCTAGGAGAAGGAACTCCGATTGAAAACCAATGGCTCCACTGCCTTGTGGATATCTTCGGGAGAAGGAAAGGCTACGGGAGTAAACCCAGACAGAAAATCCGGAGTGGAGCCCCCAAGGCGGCTGGATGTCGACTACAACTTCATTCCGGCAGCTCCTGCATCCAAACTGGTGCCAAATGTCATGCTCAGCATTCTTTTGGACCCAACCAGAAAGGATGAGAGGGGGATCTTGACGCCTGGGCATCCAAGGATCTCCATATTCCATGCCCAGGCTTGAGCCCTTGAGAGGTCACTCCAGTCTCGCTACTAAGTGAGAAAACAGCACGGAAGCTGACAGTTTACGGGTTATAATTCCCACCCGATTGGCTTTGGGCAGGGGCGCCACGGGTCAGCTTTGACGGTGGGAGGGATCAACGTGTCCCACTGGCCAACTACCGCCCGCCTCAAGCCGGGCAGCCCCCGGTCAATAAGGTGTTGACCCGCCATCGTCTTCCTGCTCCAGTGGGTGTCTGGAGCTCAGTGTTTTGCTTAACATGACAAGCAGACGAAAATTCCACACCAGACAAAAAGAAAATGAAACCAATAAGGAAGACTCCAGTTCTTCGATTTGCAAGCTGGAATGTGCGCACTATGTATACATGCATCTCCGATGACCTCAGAGAAGTGGATGACACCAGGAAAACGGCCATCATTGATAGAGAACTCACCAAGCTAAATATCAGCATAGCTGCCCTCCAGGAAACTGGACTGGCCTCTAGTGGCGCCCTCAGAGAGGAAAATTACACTTTCTTCTGGAAGGGTCGCGAACTTGTGGAGCTCTGTCAGCAGGGAGTGGGCTTTGCCATCAAAAATAATCTTCTGGGCTTGGTTGAACGTCCCACAGGGGGCACTGAGCGTCTCTTGCCCATCCGCCTCAGAACTGCTGCAGGTCCTGTCAACATCATCAGTGTCTACGCCCCTACCCTCTCGTCTTCAGAATACACAAATGATCAGTTATAAAGGCAGCAGGACGAACAGAATAAAGGATGCCCAAAAACGAATCACTTTTTCTCCTCGGCGACTTCAATGCCAGAGTTGGTGAGGATCACGAGTCATGTCCTACCTGCCTTGGATATCATGGTACTGGAAAGACCAACGAAATCGGTCAGAGACAGGTGGAGCTGTGCACCTACCATGGTCTGTGCATAACAAACACTTTTTTCAAGGTTAAGAAACAACACAAAGTGTCATGGAAACACCCCATGTCCCATCACTGGCACCAACTTGACATGGTCATCACCAGGCGCTCTGCCCTTAACACCGTCCTCCCCACCAGAACCTACCACAGTGCAGACTGCGACTCCGACCATGCCCTCGTGACCAGCAGGGTCCGACTACAGCCAAAGTCACTACACCGTTCAAAACCAAAAGGACACCCACGCGTAAACACCACACAGATGTCGGTCCCCTCCAAGGTACAGGAGTATGTGTCCGCCCTGGACAAGGCTCTCCTGGACCTGCCAGAGCAAGACGCCACAGCCAAGTGGAACGCCATGAAGGGTGCTGCCATCTATAAAACAGCCATGTCCACGTTTGACAAAATGGAACGACCAGTCAGGACTGGTTCAACGCACACCTAACATGGATGGAACCAATAATCGAGGAGAAACGGAAAGCCTTTATAGCGTACACAAAATGCCACAATGAACGGACGCATGCTGCTCTTAAAAGTGCTCGAAGCAACACCCAACGCGTCGCTAGACAGTGCGCGAACGAGTACTGGCAACAACTGTGTGTAGGAATCCATCGCAGTGCCGGGACCGGAAAGATAAAAGGTATATATACTGGCATCAAGAAGGCTCTAGGCCCTACAGTGAAAGGGGTCGCTCCCCTGAAATCTATGATGGGAGAGAAGATCACGGACTGTGGGAAACAGATGGCCAGATGGGTGGAGCACTACTCCCGCGAAACGTTAGTCATTGAAGCAGCCCTCAGCTGCATAAGCGATCTTCCCAACATGGAGGAGCTCGACAAAGTGTCAACCTTAGAAGAGCTCAGCAAAGCAATTTACTCCCTCCCAAATGACAAAGCACCAGGTAGTGACAGCATCTTGCCCGAAGCTATCAAATGTGGTAAACCAACACTACTCCAACTACTGCACAAACTACTTTGCCTCTGCTGGGAGGAAGGAGCAGTCCCCCAAGACATGCGTGCTGCCACAATTGTGACCCTTTACACAAACAAGGGCGACCGCAGTGGCTGCAATAATTACAGAGGGATCTCGCTTCTGAGCATCGTTGGTAAAGTGTATGCCCGCATCATACTAAACAGGCTGCAGTTGCTGGCAGACCGTGTGTACCCAGAATCCCAGTGTGGCTTCAGAGCAGACAGGTCGACAACAGACATGATCTTCTCTCTACGACAACTCCCAGAGAAGAGCAGAGAGCAAGGTCAACCACTCTACATGATGTTTATCGACCTCACCAAGGCCTTTGACTTAGCAGGAAGGGCCTTTTTGAAGTTCAAAGTAAGATCGGTTGCCCTTCAAAACACCGCAGCATGATAATTTCTTTCCATGCAGATATGAAGGGAACAGTCCTGCATGATGGATCTTCCTCAACCTCCTTCCCAGTTAACAGCGGTGTGAAGCAGGGCTGTGTTCTGGCACCAAACCTATTCGGGATCTTCTTCTCCCTGCTTCTGTCCTACGCCTTTGACTCGTCCACTGATGGCATATATATACACACCAGGTCCGACCGGAGGCTGTTCAACCTGGCACGACTGCGCTCGAAGACGAAGGTGAGGCTGTGCTCATCAGGGAGATGCTTTTTACAGATGACGCGGATCTTGTGGCGCACACTGAGGAAGCCCTTCAGAGACTGGAAGACCGTTTTGCTGATGCCTGCATGCAGTTTGGACTCACCATCAGCCTGGAAAAGACAAAGGTCAGCGTGCAATATACCATAATTGCCCCTACAATCAAAATCAACGGTGTCACCTCGGAAGCAGTCAACAACTATACCTACCTGGGGTCAACCATCAGCAACACTCTCTCGCTTGATAAGGAGATGGACAGATGGCTTGGAAAGGCAAACATCATCATGTTTCGACTGACCAAGAGGGTGTGGGAAAACAAGGCGCTGACAGTGCAAACCAAAGTTTACCAAGCCTGCATCCTCAGCACCCTTCTTTATGGAATTGAGATCTGGAGTACCTACATGAGGCAAGAGCGCCGGCTCAACTCCTTCCATATACGATACCTTAAACGCATCTTGAAAATCAGATGGCAAGACCGTGTCCCAAACAGCGAAATCCTGCAGCGTGCAAAGACCCATAGCATGTTCTCCCTGCTGAGCAAACGTCGCCTTCGATGGCTGGGACACGTCCGACGCATGGAGGATAGGAGGCTGCCAAAGGACATCCTATATGGACAGCTGGCCACTGGCACGAGAAGAGTCGGTAGCCCCTCAAGGATGCATGCAAGAGGGACCTGAAGGCATATGACATCGCACCTGATGGCTGGCCGAGGACCGAGGCACCTGGAGACTGACAGTAAGTAAAGGTATATCAGTCGCTGATACGAGGAGAGGCCAGTTGGCGGCAGAGAAACGTGTCAGAAAATGCCACGTGACAGCAACCACAGCAACTCAGGCTTCCCAGCATGTCTGCACAAACTGCAAGAGGGACTGCCCCTCGCGCATAGGTCTCCACAGCCACAACAGACGATGCCAACAACCCAGAGACAGACGACACCCCAAGGGCGCTATCCGCATGGTCTCCAGAGACTAAGGCGCCAATGAAGGCTAAAACATCAAAAGATCAAATACATGTATAGCATGACGTAGACATGAGCTATCTCAATACAATAAAGAAGATGACATATATAAAGTTCAAAAAAGTTTGATAACATCAAAGTGAAAAACCTTTTTAAAAAAATTAACATTACTTGTGGTTGTTAAAAAGGTACATGGCTGTTTCTTTTGCTTATGCAAGCAAAGCACGTTTTATATTAAATTCACAGCCAATATTTAGAAATATCTACGCCCCTCCAAATTGTTTCAAAGTCTAATTCATGGCCTACTTTTATTTACTATTTCATTAATTTAATATATCTGTAAGTTACGAGTAGGTGTATCGATTATGAGTACAAGTGCTTTAAGGAAACTTTACAAGATAGTTATATATTCAGTTGGGTCAATGTGTTTCCTCAAATATTTAAACTTAATGTCTCCAGTGTTACATTGTTTCGGTGCACCATTAATAAAGTGTAAGCCTGTTGTACAGGAAGTATATCTACCAAATTATCGATAATGTAACGTAGACTTTTATATTATACTGTTTGAAATGTAAAATATTAAAACAAAAACACACTCAAACACAAAAACACATATCCATCCATCCATCCATCCATCCATCTATTTATCTATCTATCTTCTCGTATCCATCTTATAAAACTAGAAATATCTTACAGGATGCTTTCCAAATTCGTCCATTTACTATATTTCCTTAGAACATTACGATATCATGTTCTTGTTGATATAATGAACTCTTCGTCAAGTTTGATTGATATCGAATGAAAAATAAACGTATGTATGAACAAATTTAGAAAGTCGTTTAATTGGCATAATATTATTGCACAATAAATCGGTTTCAGTACAGCTAATACAAGCAACTATTATTTAATTTATCTTGGTTCAACTGCACTCTCCAGATGTCTCAAGCCAAATGAGGATTTGAGACAAAGCGACTTTACAGATGATGTCGTAACAGAACAACTCAAGTACAACGGCATCTCGCAAATGGCCAAAATACGCAAAATGGGATTCACGTACAGACGGACACATGCAGAATTTGTGTTAAGGTAACCCATTTTCTGTGATTCAAGTACGGAAATACTATTTACCTGTCTTTTGTTGTTTGGGCAGGTAGTTACCTAAATATAGGGCATGATGTCCGGTAAAGACATTAATCCTATCTAATACTCTGACAAATTAGACTATCTAATACTCTGACAAATTAGACTATCTAATACTCTGACAAATTAGACTATCTAATACTCTGACAAATTATCCGAATTTTAATTTTAGAAACTATATGTTGGCAACACTAAAAATAGAATAAAAAACTGAATAGGACAAATATGTTCAATAATCGTTACATGAAGTGGCAGGATTGTAAAATAGTGATTAATTTTATTTTGAAAAATAGTCACTCCTGCATTGCATTGTTGTTGTTTTTCGTGAACTTAAAACTAAACTGGGTTGTAATATTTTAACCCCAACCTTCCTAGAATGCGACAACACGCTCATATATTCTAATTTAGTTTCATTTTTTTTGGCAACTATTAAGCCACACACATTTCCTGTCAAAAGTTTCACTATTAATTAAGAAAACAATATGGCATCTATGTTTTGCATGCTTATCAGTATATACAAAACAGTATGGTGTATTATTATATTTGCAGAATATACAAAACAGTATGGTTTCTATGTATTATTATATTTGCAGTATATACAAAACAGTATGGCTTATATTATTGTTTGCTTAGCACTAGCAACCAATACAAATGGAGACAGCTAAAATGTTTTTAACACTAATCAGTGGATATCGATAATCATCCCCTTAAGAGGGGCGCTATACTAAACAGGCGCATTTAATAGGGTGTGTGTTTGAAATTAAATTCGAGTTATTGTAGGTTTAGTTTCAATTATATAATTATTGATCTGGATTAGTGTGCAATACCAGAGCCACCAATGTACACATCACATGTAGATAAACTACCTAACTTTCAATCGTGTTATTGATTTCTGGCACAGTTATGCATGGCTGGATACATTCAATCGTGCTACTAATTTCAGGTACAGTGATGCCTAGCTTGATATATTCAGTCGTATTATTGATTTCAGGTACAGTAATGCCTGACATGATTCTTTCTGTCCTGTTACTGATTTCAGGCACAGTGATGCCTGGCCTGATACATTCAATTGTGTTAATTACTTTAGGTACAGTATTGCCTATTCTGATACATTCAATTGTGTTACTGATTTCAGATAAAGTGATGCCTGACCTGATACATTCAATCGTGGTACTGATTTCAGATACCGTAATGCCTGGCTTGACAGATTCAATCGTATTATTGATTCCAGGTACAGTAATGCCTGACCTGATACATTCAATGATGTTACTGATTTCAGGTACCGTAATGCCTGGCTTGACAGATTCAATCGTATTATTGATTTCAGGTACAGTAATGCCTGACCTGATACATTCAATCATGTTACTGATGTCAGGAAAAGTGATGTCTGGTCTGATACATTCAATCGTGTTACTGATTTCAGGTACAGTAAAGCCTGGCCTGATACATTCAATCGTGTTACTGATTTCAGGTAAAGTAATGCCTGGTCTGATACATTCAATTGTGTTACTGATTTCAGGTACAGTGAAGCCTGGCCTGATACTGTTCAGGTTCAGGAAAACCGGTACAAAGATGCGGCGACAGATTTACTGCAATCTGGAAACATACCAGCGGAACTCAAGAACGACTTCAGGCTCGGGAAAACAAAAGTAAACATGTATAAAATGGCAACAGTTTGTGTATAGCTTACAGCGAATTATACATACCAGAAAACTGCTGATTATTTAAATCTTCTTATTGATAATGTAATGACGATGGTAAATTAATAACGGATTTGACATCTGCTTAAACATTATGTTATATATTAATATTATACTAGTATATTATATACATTTTAGCGAAAAATAATACGTATGACTCGCATAATTATTGTTCTAAATTTATTCTTAGCATTTATCCATATCAAGGTTTAAAAATTCAATATCAACAATAAGGATTAAAAAGTTATAGATTCTATAAATTCATTCAAAAGCGTACAAAAAAGAAATTTTATAAGGCCACTAGACTGTCTTGAAAATAAAAATGTGTTACATAATCACTAAATATATACAAATATAAATGTTAGAAAACCACGGAACAGTTAATTAAATATAAATTGTATTAAGTCAATAAACGGAGAAGAAAAATATAAATGTTATGACGAACAGTGCCGAAATATATACATTTTATGAAGACATTAAGACAGTGCAGAAAAATATAAATGTTATGACGAACAGTGCCGAAATATATACATTGTATGAAGACATTAGGACGGTGCAGAAAAATATAAATGCTATTAAGTCACTTAACAATGAAGAAATGTGGCATTATAGTATGCACAAGTAAACGTAAAATATGTATGTATGATAAACTGGGACTCCAGCGTTAGCTATCTTTGCGTCTTCTTTGGATTTCAGTTTATTACGGACTATTTGTCAAAGTAATATATTATATTCACAAGGTATTTTTTCAAACAATTTCATGATGAGATGGGAAACCACGAAAGCATAACCCGCTGAAATCCGAGGAACTAAATATTACTTATGTTAGATAATAATATGACATCAAACTACAATTTCACTATTTCACACATATTTCAAATTTTATGTATGAATAATCTTTTGACAGTACAAGAATAGAAAGGTTCTGTTTGTGGCTGATTTCGTTTGATTTGTTTTGTAACTTACAAAGGTTTTCATGAAAGAGCGTCTAGTCTCGTGGATGGAGGGTGTGCTGTATGAAGTATATAAAAAGAAAGAGGAGGAGAGGCGAAGGGAGGAAGAAGAGCGTAAAAGAAAAGAGGAGGATGAGCGTATAAGAAAGGAGGAGGAAGAGCGGATAAGAAAGGAGGAGGAAGAGCGGATAAGAAAGGAGAAGGAAGAGTGTAAAAGAAAGGAGGACGTAGAACGTAAAAGAAAGGAGGAGGAAGAGCGTAAAAGAAAGGAGGACGAGCGCTTGCGTCGCGAGGAGGAGGACCGGCGTAAACCTAATGAGGAGAGTAAACGAGTGGAGTCCCAAGATGTTGATAAAACACAAGAAAGAAAGAAAGGGTCGACATTAAAACATATCAGGAATTCAGTAAGCAAATCTGTAAGTTGTGGGTGCTAAATACAAATGACATTATTTTCACTTGCATTACATTCAGTTTTTTTTTATTTTTCAACGATATAATTCGCTATATTTATGTGGGTTTACATATAAACAGTAACTGAGTTGTGTTTTCTTTTGTTGACGAGTTGGAAATATACATTATCATTGGGTACCTTTGATAGCCTTCGCCTTGGCGCTTTCTTCAGAAATGGAAGAAAGATAAAGTCTATCAGTAACTCTATTTAAATTAATCTAGTTTGTACAAGCCAATATTCTGAACTTGTTCAAGCTCAGGATAATTCACCAATCATCGCAGAAGATAATAATTTAGTGCTTTCCACTTTCAGCTACGATTTTCAAGTTCCAAGGACCATGAATCAAATGCAGGTACTGTGTCCGCGTCTAATTCCAAATACAACTGAATAAAAAGCTGATGTTTTCATAACGTAGAAACTAATTTTATATTCAATAATAATAATAATAATAATAATAATAATAATAATAATAATAATAATAATTACTAATCACGATATGTATATTATATTTTACTTTGAGAAATAGTCACAATCGGCTGGTGGTCGAGTTTGAAGAATAAAAACCCGATATATCCAGATCATGTAAATAATGTTCCTATTAAATTGGTCATTCACATAGAATTATATAATTTTTTTGAGAACCGATACGCCGTCAATTTACTAATATATTTTACTTCTATTTCTGTAGAACACCAATCTATCCAAATTTCCAAGAACTGGAAGATTGGTGAGCTACTCGGTTCCGGGGGATTTGGTGTTGTTTACAAAGTTGTTGATGCCGGGAAACAAGAAGAGCAGTTTGCCGTGAAGCAAATCGTGTTCTGTAAGAACAAAGAAATTAGAAAGGTAAACAATTGCATTTTGATTTTAACATTACAGTCGAGATTATGCAAATAAATTGAATAAAACTAATTTAATACAAGTATAAATTAATATTGAAACATAAGGAAGATCCTTCTATTACATAATCCGAATGACTTTAATTAAGAAAATACCCTGTATATATTAAAAAAAACTTTGAATATTTGATAGAAATATTTTAAGAAAAATAAGATGATACACTTTTAGTGGACAATTCAACTTTTCTTTAATTTGCGATATTAACTGGTTAAAGATGAGTCGATTATGAACTTTTTTCGTACGTCCAACTGTAAAATGTATAATAAGTACGTATTATTCATATAATATTATTCAGCGCCACCTGTCAACAAGTATTATATAGTAGTTAGCATACTTAATTATTCACAAAGAATAAACAATCGGATA
This sequence comes from Unio pictorum, assembly GCA_030141615.1. NCBI lineage: Eukaryota > Metazoa > Mollusca > Bivalvia > Unionida > Unionidae > Unio > Unio pictorum. The sequence goes on along the minus strand of JARLTB010000034.1, from coordinate 10,287,855 downwards.
ACATTAACCATATTTCCACTCTAACATTACATTAACCATATTTCCACTCTAACATTACATTAACCATATTTCCACTCTAGCATTACACTAAACATATTTCCCCTCTATCGTTACATTAACCATATTTCCACTCTTAACATTACATTAACCATATTTCCACTCTAGCATTACATTAACCATAGTTCCACTCCAACATTACATTAACCATAATTTCACTCTCACATTACATTAAACATATTTCCACTCTAACATTACATTAACCGTATTTCCACTCTCACATTACATTAACTATATTTCCATTATAACACTACATGAACCATATTTCCACTGTAACATTAACCATACATTCACTCTAACATAGGTTAACCATATTTCCACTCTAACATTACTTAAACCATATTTCCACCCTAACATTACATTAACCATTTTTCCACTCTAACATTAAAAATATTTACTCTCTGACATTACATTGCCCATATTTCCACTCTAACATTACATTAACCATATATCCTCTCTAACATTACATTAACCATATTTCCATTCTAACATTACATTAACTATATTTCCTCTCTAAGGTTACATTAACCATTTTTCCACTGTAACAGTACATTAACCATTGTTCCACTCTAGCATTACATTAACCATATTTCCATTCTAACATTACATTAACCATATTTCCTCCCTAACATTACATTAACCATATCTCCACTCCAACATTACATTAACCATATTTTCACTCTCACATTACATTAAATATATTTCCACTCTAGCATTACATTAACCGTATTTCCACTCTCACATTACATTAACCATTTTTCCACTGTAACATTAAAAATATTTACTCTCTGACATTACATTGTCCATATCTCCACTATAACATTACATTAAGCATATTTGCACTCTAACATTACATTAACCATATTTCCTCTCCAACATTACCCGAACCATATTTCCATTCTAACATTACATAAACCATATTTCCACTCTAACATTACATTAACCATATATTAACCATATTTCCTCTCTAAGGTTACATGAAGCATATTTCCTCTCTAACATTACATTAACCATATTTCCTCTCTAACATTACCTGAACCATATTTCCACTCTAGCATCACATGAACCATATTTCCACTCTAACATTACATTAACCATATTTTCTCTCTAAGGTTACATTAACCATATTTCCTCTCTAAGGTTACATTAACCATATTTCCTCTCTTAACATTACATGAACCATATTTCCACTCTAGCATTACATTAACCATAGTTCCACTCCAACATTACATTAACCATAATTTCACTCTCACATTACATTAAACATATATCCACTCTTAACATTACATTAACCATATTTCCACTCTAGCATTACATTAACCATAGTTCCACTCCAACATTACATTACCATAATTTCACTCTCACATTACATTAAACATATTTCCACTCTAACATTACATTAACCGTATTTCCACTCTCACAATACATTAACCATATTTCCATTATAACACTACATGAACCATATTTCCACTGTAACATTAATCATACATTCACTCTAACATAGGTTAACCATATTTCCACCCTAACTTTACATTAACCATTTTTCCACTCTAACATTAAAAATATTTACTCTCTGACATTACATTGCCCATATTTCCACTCTAACATTACATTAACCATATATCCTCTCTAACATTACATTAACCATATTTCCATTCTAACATTACATTAACTATATTTCCTCTCTAAGGTTACATTAACCATATTTCCACTGTAACAGTACATTAACCATTGTTCCACTCTAGCATTACATTAACCCTATTTCCATTCTAACATTACATTAACCATATTTCCTCCCTAACATTACATTAACCATATCTCCACTCCAACATTACATTAACCATATTTTCACTCTCACATTACATTAAATATATTTCCACTCTAGCATTACATTAACCGTATTTCCACTCTCACATTACATTAACCATTTTTCCACTGTAACATTAAAAATATTTACTCTCTGACATTACATTGTCCATATTTCCACTCTAACATTACATTAAGCATATTTGCACTCTAACATTACATTAACCATATTTCCTCTCCAACATTACCCGAACCATATTTCCACTCTAACATTACATAAACCATATTTCCACTCTAACATTACATTAACCATATATTAACCATATTTCCTCTCTAAGGTTACATGAAGCATATTTCCTCTCTAACATTACATTAACCATATTTTCTTTCTAACATTACCTGAACAATATTTCCACTCTAGCATTACATGAACCATATTTCCACTCTAACATTACATTAACCATATTTCCTCGCTAAGGTTACATTAACCATATTTCATCTCTAAGGTTACATTAACCATATTTCCTCTCTAACATTACCCGAACCATATTTCCACTCTAACATTACATTAACCATATTTCCTCTCTAAGGTTACATTAACCATATTTCCACTGTAACAGTACATTAAACATTGTTCCACTCTAGCATTACATTACCATATTTCCATTCTAACATTACATTAACCATATTTCCTCTCTAACATTACATTAATCATATCTCCACTCCAACATTACATTAACCATATTTTCACTCTCACATTACATTAAATATATTTCCACTCTAACATTACATTAACCGTATTTCCACTCTCACATTACATTAACCATATTTCCATTATAACATTACATTAACCATATTTCCACTCTAATCTTACATTAACCATATTTCCTCTCTAACATTGCATTAACCACATTTCCTCTTTAACATTACATTAACCATATTTCCACTCTAACATTACATTAACCATATTTCCTCTCTAAGGTTACATTAACCATATTTCATCTCTAAGGTTACATTAACCATATTTCCTCTCTAACATTACCCGAACCATATTTCCACTCTAACATTACATTAACCATATTTCCTCTCTAAGGTTACATTAACCATATTTCCACTGTAACAGTACATTAAACATTGTTCCACTCTAGCATTACATTACCATATTTCCATTCTAACATTACATTAACCATATTTCCTCTCTAACATTACATTAATCATATCTCCACTCCAACATTACATTAACCATATTTTCACTCTCACATTACATTAAATATATTTCCACTCTAACATTACATTAACCGTATTTCCACTCTCACATTACATTAACCATATTTCCATTATAACATTACATTAACCATATTTCCACTCTAATCTTACATTAACCATATTTCCTCTCTAACATTGCATTAACCACATTTCCTCTTTAACATTACATTAACCATATTTCCACTCTAACATTACATTAACCATATTTCCTCTCTAAGGTTACCTTAACCATATTTCCACTCTAACATTACATTAACCATATTTCCACTCTAGAACTACATTAACCATATTTCCACTGTAACATTAACCATACTTCCACTCTAACATTAGGTTAACCATATTTCCACTCTTAACATTATGTAAACCATATTTCCACTCTAACATTACATTTACCATTTTTCCACTGTAACATTAAAATATTTGCTTTCAAACATTACATTGTCCATATTTCCACTCTAACATTACATTAACCATATTTCCACTCTAACATAACATTGTCCATATTTGTACTCTAAAAGATGGTCCATTTCTTTAGTTTAAAAATGTAAAGTTCGTTGAGAGATTAACCATTCATACTCTAATTTTAATCCATTGATTCTTTTTGCACTTTATCACAAATCTTATTACTATATTTTTTCGTAATCTTCATAATCATCATCATCGTCGTCGTCATCGTCGCCGTCATCAACATCATCATTATCATCACCATCATCATCATCATCTTCTTCTTCTTCTTCTTCTTCTTCTTCTTCTTCTTCTTCCGTCCGTATGTGCTGCAAGAGTTCGCGGGTTGAACCCCGACTGAGTCATACCAATCTGATAAAATGGTATTTACAGCTTCCTCACTTGGCGCTCAGCATTAAGAGGTTAGTGTTAGGACTGGTCGGCCTTGTGTCAGGATAATGTGCCTGGATGGGACATCAGGCATCATGTCTGCGGCATGATGCCCCAGTGCTAGACATCACTATAAACTGTCATACTGCACACATCGTAGCAATATGATTAAACAACAGCAGAAGCTACCTTAAAATTCTAAAACACACGCAGATGCACACACTCCTTCTTCTTTTTCTTCTTATTGTTGGTCTTATTCTACATTATTATTATTATTATTATTATTATTATTATTATTATTAGTAGTAGTAGTAGTAGTAGTAGAAGTAGTAGTAGTAGAAGTAGTAGTGGCATTGTCATTAATATTATCATTATTATCATCTTTATTATTATTATTATTGTTGTTGTTGTTGCTATTGTTATATATTATTATTATTATTATTATTGTTGTTGTTATTATTATTATTATTATTATTATTATTATTATTATTATTATTATTATTATTATTATTGCCACAAGCTTTTGCATCAATATAGTCCATTTTTCGAGTTAATTATTAATCAATATATTTGTAATTGTCTTAACAGATGGAAATTGTCAAAATGTTGTTGCAGGTCATGGAAACTATAAAGAAAGACATTACAATCTTTGAAAGTTTGGAGCATGAAAGGATTGCGAGGTATTACGGATGGGCAGAAGACAATTATGTATTTTCCATATTTTTGGAATATGCACAGAACGTAAGTGTTTAACATAAAGCATGCATTTGAAGCTTTAACTCATCTGCGTGATACACGTACGCCAACAAAGTCATAAACATCCCCTGCTCCGACAACTCCACTATTTCCTCTTTCTTCCTCTTCTCATCATCTTCTTCTATTTCCATTGTATCGTTCCATGCTCTCATCCTCTCTTTGTCTTTTATATCTTGCTTTTTTTTACTTTTCGCCTCTAATCACATCTCTTAGATGTTTCTTCGTCTTTTCTAAGTTATTCATTCTCATTTTGAGACGGTGTGGACTATTGGCACATTCTCTATTCGCACTACCATCTCTTCTAAGTGTGCCAGGAAACCCACAACATCCTGCAACTTTAACATGTTATCCATATTTTTGCTGCCCATTTTGTTTGGTTATTCAAGGTTGGACGGCGAGAATGACGAATGCTTCACTTTATGTCTCAAGCACGGACTTGAAGGAAAACATCCTTTACAATAACTTCACATATTATTTACTATTAGCACAGAAGGGAAGAGAAGTAAAAAATAACATTATCTAATACCAACATAACTCCTAAACCATGTCCTCGCTGTCGAGCGACTCCTCGGTACACAGGATCCATGACTTACGAGTCGTTTTAGAAATGTTTTCGAAAATTGAGTTGCACCATATGTTTTCTTTTGGAGAATGGAATATTTTCTCCCAGATCTCCTTTTATGCTAATGTTGACATTGTCGAAATACGACTTACTGATATGTGCATAATGATGATGCACACATTCGTGGTGAACGTTATAGTATTTTCCACCTTCCTTGTCAGTATTTGTGGTAGAATCCACTTTGACAGGAATGACTCGCAGTTACGGTGCAGTTGTGTGTCCCACCACGTTGTACTCTACACATCAGGGTACACAAACATCACATTAAATCCTTCGATCAGTTTAACAGGGATAGGAAAAGACTCGTAAAATTCCATATTGCTGTTGATCTTCGGGCTACAATTCGGTGCCATGTTTGAGTCTCCACCCACTATTTCAAACAAACTACGATTACGTATGGGTATCCCTAAAATTATAAGTGGAGGAGCCACTTCTTGGTTTTCGAGGGTAACACTTCACATAGTTCTGTCTCGGTCTGTTCCAATTATGTCCTTGAACTTGGAAGCCACCTTGCCCACCAAATGTTGGCCACTAAAAAATAGCCTGCAGGAAGTTTCACAGTGTAGATGAAGAATGATGAATTGCCTACCTAATTTTCGATACCTGAAAATCCCATTCCATTCATTACGTGTTGCACTTGTTTATTCAGACTTTCGATGTCGAAAGTGTTTTAATTTGCAGTGATATTTTGTATTCGTCTTGCGTAAATAAATTTCACAAAAGCCACTTTCCAGCGGGATTCGTGATTGAATTGGATGGACTGAGGCAATATGGCCGTGAAACAACACATTGTGCAATGCGGAAATACATCCATGGAATTGTCACTGGGTACCGTTAAGCAAAATTGGTTGTTCATAATTACAGAGTCCTGCTGCAGGTACGAGGAGTGTCCAAAGGAGGATGATGGTGATTAAAGTTGGGGTGGTGATTGTTTGAAGTGTGACTGGTGTTGGCTGCAAGATTCCCGTTGTGCCCGTTAGAGTATTTTAGGTGTAGAATTGAGGGGGTAAGGGTGGGAAGGTAAAATCAATGCAACTGCTCAGTAAAATGGTCCACATTTGTTTGTCTCCTTGTTGCAAACTCACATTGGCAATGGATGCACGGATGACACATTCCACAGCAACAAGTTGGCAGAAAAAGCCAATTTGTGTCGTAGGCCTACATTCTCCACATCACACTTACAAAGGTTGTTTTATATAGATCATGCACATAAGAACTGGGGGTAGGAGTGGTCAATGGTTGTGGTTGAGTGTTGAAAGGCATGGTGGTCATTTATTATTATAGTCTTTGACTTGCGTATCGTCGATCCATGACGCAAAACTGGAAAGATGTCGTTTCCAATGTAATTCGAGTTTAACACGACGTTTTCCCACTTTTCGGGTTCTTAGATCGAGAATGATTTATGTGTCGTACACCTCAACTAATATTTTGGTTAGACGTTGTAACTGGGGAAAGTAAAATGTTCCTTTAAACACATCGTTTATGTCAATTCCGTTCATGTCTTCAAATTTACAGACGGCCGGATAACAGGCCACACACTTGTCCAGTGACATGAAATAATTCGGTGGTCTGATTGAGCGAGTAACGATTGTCGAAAATGCATTGGTTTTGCCAATACGCAACCAATCTCACGATGTTAACCTTTCTCGTGTAAATCCAGTCGGAAAGTGTCTACAATGCGCTCGAATGTTACTTTGTTGTTGGTAGTTACTTCTTTGGGAGCACATTCGATGCTCCGAGTTTAAGACTGATTGTACCCTTGGACCAGATGGGGTAAGATGTCGATGTACTTGAGAGTGTATTGATGCCTAAAATGTTTCCACATGCGTTATTTCAACGTGCTTTGAAGACGTAACGATACTGGCTTTGGTTTCGGGTTCTTGGTAGAAAACAATAAAATGTCTCCTTTCCTCAATTCTTTTGGAAAGCTTGGTTCAGAAATTTGGTGACGTTGTCGGGTTGCCATCGCAGAGGGTGACGACCATTTTGTTTAAACACCAGTTTGAGGACTCACCCTAATTCAGCGCTCGATTTGTAAGTAAATGGACGACCCAGGCAAATGTGAAAGAAACGTCGATGACACAAAACAAATATTTGTAGCCACGATTGTAGGTGTTCAAATGAGAAACATCGACTAAATTGACTTGTCTTTGATGTCTTCCACTCGTGTGCGACTTCTGGAAAATTTTCGTCGAATGGGTTTGTGTAAAGTGTATGTTGCTTGTTCTTCTAACCATCGTTTCACTTTACAAATTCTGAACTCCTTGGTAACCCGCAGGATGGGACGGATCGTAGTAAGTGCTGCCTAACACTTTCTCTGTGTTTTAATAGGTGATACACCCTTCACGGATGCTATTTGAATGAGGTGAGGCGGTGGATGGAAACGGCTTATGAGTCCGAAGTACCACGGGAGTAGAAGTCGAGAGTAGTGGAGGCTGCTGTGGCGGTAATGGGATGGCTCTGGTCATACTTTGTTTTTTCAAAAGTTTTCATTCTTCCTTTTTCACTTCTGTCAAAGGAGGAGTGGACATCATCTGTTTATTTCAAGCTTCAAGTTCTTCTCGCAAAGGTTTGGGGTAAGGGGTCAACAAGGACACTGCAATCGTAATAAGGATGGGAGCTGCTGCAGAGTTTTGAAAGACCTCTCGCTCGTACGTCTTCTTTCGTTATCATCCATGGGGCTGCATTTGTCATGGTAGCTTGGGTTGGTGGTGGTGGCAGTGATGGAGGTTTCATTAGAGTCGTACAATCTTTCAGAGTTGGTGCAGCTGTTTCGTCGAAAATTTCCGTTTGCGTCAAATCGCTGCTATCAATCAACGTTTGCAAATTGTGTTGTAACTGGGTCATCCCAGACAAATGAGGATAGGAATGTCAATGCTGGATCCGTCGTTCTTACCAACGATGGAATTCAATCCATCGTTTGTTAGGTACTAAAGCCAGTTTTAGATCTTTGATCAGACTCCAATGGTTACGTCTGAGATCTTGATCCCATGAGTCTTCCTAGCATTGTTCTCATTACTCCTCTCATTAATGGTCCTAACAAGTTGGGACAACTTTATGCTTGTTGTACAAACATCTTTGTTTGACGGATGGGTATTTTCTTCTTTACCATTTGGTTAAAAATGTTTCGGTGCTTGGCAAACATTTACTTCTGATGTTGAGACAATGGTGTCACACCTTTCAAACCACTAAGTCAACATTCACATACGGAATCGACGATCTCACTCGAAGATATTTTAATTAGTTGTTTTCCTATGGGTGGAGGGTCCCTGGACAGGAAGGACTTCCTGTCCCAATGTTTGGCTAAACGAGGAGGTAGTCTTTTCCGGTTAATTTTGTTTGGGATTCGAACAGGGATAACTTCTGGGGTTATCATCTTTGAGTGTTCCAGAGCACAACATTACTGATACTTAACGTCTGGTAGAAGTCTTTTTATAGTGGAATGTGTCTCCACTGATTGTCGGTCCTTGATATCATCTTCACGGCAGGTATCACTCGATTTGCTGGGGTTCGCAAGGGGCCAAATTGGAACAGGTCTTACTTGGATAAATCCAGTAAACTCTTTAACATGCCCGATATATCTTGGACTTTTGAGTCTGGGGAAAAGTACTTTCTGAGCAGCTGCACTGCAGCTAAAGAGGAGAAGGTTGTCACCGCCGAAGGAGAAGTTCCTGGAAACACGGGTTTCCATTTGTCATCACATTAGGAAAAAGACGAATGCCAAATCAATTATGCCTGGCTTCACCAGCGACGGAAAAGCGGAATAATTTGATGCTACTGGAGACTCAATCACCGTCGTTGCGTTCGTGTTTTGGGCATGTAAGGATGCGTCCTGGCCATAGTACCTCTCTTACGGATAGAGGCTGCTTCCTGAAGACGTTTCCTTTTCTGGGGACGATTCATTTCCTTTTAGAGAATCGGTAACCTGGGCCTAAAACCACTGCTCCTTTTATTTTTTTTCTAGAAGTGGCCTTTTGTCTTGGGCAGAACTTTAGGGGATTGGGATCCCATTTTAAGAAAGAGAGAATGGTGACAACTCAGAGAGAATAATTACCTCCAGGCTTCAAGACAATTTGTTTTCTTGTTTGAGTTTCGATGCGGATTTCTGCCAGTTAAGTCAAAGCTATTTTTTTCTATCAAAAAAGCGTTTAATTGTCTGTGAAATGTGAATGATGCCATGCAATAATTAACGTGCTGTCACTTTAACCATCGTAATACTTCTCTAAGACTGGTTCTAAGACACGAGACGTATTTGTGGATTTTGTCTAGACTATTGTCGTACAAGGCACGATCAAATCTTTCTGAGGTCTTTTATAGATTTATTTTTGTTGTTAAGTAGACGACGGGAACGAAATTGCAAATAATCGGGGTGGGTGGTGGTGGTGTTAAATTCATGAGGAAACAGACGTGCGAGTTTTGATTGACATCGTCGTACGCATGAGTCAGCCAATGTGTTCTTAACTGTTTGGCTACGTCTTGCACTTGCGTTTTATCTCGTCATGAGCATTGCGAATGATGGTGCGATAGACTCTTCTTTGGTGAAATAAATAACAAGTTATGACACTGGAATTACTGTGATTTCATTTGTGTGCGAAAACCACAGATTATTTTCTTCTCAGTCTTCTCGAAAATGACTAGTTGGACTTGACTGGTGTCAGACACAATCCCGTCGTCTTGGTCAGGAACGTCTTCCACAAACACGATGGAATCGCCTTGACTTACTCGTAGGAGACTATACGCCGATTGCCACTCTTTCTAATACCAGAGGATACATTGAGGTGGACGGCCGATCAAATGGTGTTTATGTTCAAAAAACGTTTGAAAAGTTCGGTTGTTCCTCAACCGCTGAGTTCAGCAGTTAAAGTGTTAATGGGATGGCTAACATATATGGCCTATAAACAGCTCCGATCTAAGTGTTCGTCGATGACTTTGAAAGTGGAGGAAGCGGGATCAGACACAGCAGAAGTAGCCATAATGCAGAAAATGTCACTTTTGTTTCGAGGACATACAATGTAATATGTTATTCCTTGTACAGGAGACGTTTATTTCAAACTTTGAAAGTGAACAACACGAAATACAAAACTACATACAAGACGAATGGTTATGTACAGACATAAGTTATACAACACAACGATCAAAGTGAAATATAAGTAAGTCACTGTGCAAAATATTATGATTAAAAAGTGTCCTCGGGACACTGTGTAACATTCTCTGCACTGGATACAGTCACACACACACACACACACACACACACACACACACACACACACACACACACACACACACACACACACACACACACACGAGTCCTCATGGAATGGCTTTTTCAACGCTGACATTGTCAATGACAGTCATGTCCTTAACGGAGTGGGTTTCCTCGGTGTCCGGTTCTTCTTCTGGTACTGTAACTAAGACAAATTGAAAAGTTACTTTTCCACTGATCGTTGAACTTGACGAACAAATATCTCCGGTATAGTTGGCCACTTCCTTTGTCCAAGCTTCAAAACCCAGTCAAGTATATCTGACTAATGATAAAGTAAGTAACAAACTACACAAATGTCGTCGTAAACATCTCTACTGCCTTAATGTTGACGAAAGTTGTTTCCCGTAAAAGTCGAAGAATATCGAGATGAAAGCGAAACGCTTTTAACATAACGAGACTCTCGTTTACATATTTATAGGTACCACTCATGATTTTGGTTGTGGATAGTACTGTTCATCAAGAGTCCACCATAAATCGACTTAAATTCAATAAATTAGGTCACTAAAACAGACACAAAATCTCAAGAGCCCAATTCAATAGATACGGTTCTCGTAATACGTGTTTGTAGTCCTCCACACTCTGAATAGTGGCACTGATTTCCTTCCACGGAATATGTTGTATCATCACTGATAAAGGTCATGACATGTTAGCCAGTTTCTCTACCCCTTTTGTTTGAGGTAATAAGTGTATTCTTTGATCAAACTTCGTAGTTGTATCCAAATAATTTAGCTACTGGTTCACACACCACACAAGGCAGAGAATTGTCCTCTGCAGACCACAGTTGATAGCATAAAATATTGACTCTTCCTCTAGAATATGATGTAGTATAGCTACCTTGTCTAGCTGAACAATGTATGACTTTTGGAACGCTTTCAAACGAATCAGTTCTTTTGATTCATTCAATACTAGTGGTTCCAACGAAATAATTATTCATTCCGTTTTTTAACGCAAATGTGGTAAATGTGTTTTCTCAACTCCGCAGGCAAACTTCGAATGTTCTTTTGTAGAGTATCCATCTAGAAACTACTGAGGTCGTCCCACTAAAGTTTGGTAGTGACAGTCCGGAGAACATAGAGCATGTTTTTATGTAAGTGGAATATTTCTGCTCCCTCTGGTGAATGGCCACACCGTAACTGAAGTACATGACTTTATTCCCTTCTCCCGAGTAGATTAATCCGGTAATGATAATTGTTCGCGATTGGGTCCTCCCACATGTTTAAGTAATTTACCTTGGAACGTTTTATAACGACTTTAAAAGTCGCAGTATTCAGGCAAACGCACAGGAAACGAATATTCTTCTTTCGTTTCAATGGTAAATTGGTAATAAATTAAATAGTTTGCTCTGGCACGGATGACATCCATATAATGGTAATCGCATGGTGTTACGTGGAGGATGACATTGACCAAGAAAACCCGTAAAGTGATAAGGTGTTCAGTAACGAGTGTCATCGCTTTCGCATACGTCAGGTTTATCACCCACATCATCACTTTCCATGATAGGTATGGTTATAGTAGTGATAGTAAAGTTGCCATAACGATTTACTAAATCGCTGATGTCACAACGAATGGCATCCCTGCAATCGCAAGGCAAAGCATCGCACTTCACTTCATATTCGCTGAGTTTGATACATGATGTGTGTTTAAAAGTATTGAAACGTTCTGTCTTAGCAATAGTTTTCATAATGAACAATAAGTTTTAGATTTTATCCTGTTTTATATGTTGGCCAAAATAAGTGTTTCCGTACAGTAACGTAAAGTGGTTGGTAAGCCGCACTCGTTTCTGGTAGACGATTTGATACACTTTATCCAAGGTCCGACTGACGAATTGATGTGTAACTAAACGTTGAATCTTGTGAGGTTGGTAAGTGATTACTTTAAAATCTTGATCATTTTCAGACTGAAAGTTTCTCCAGGACGCTAATGTGCACATCTTGACGATAATTGATAGTAAATCCTTTTACGTTACACTTCTCCGTGATTGTCCCGATATTCGTAGCCATAATGTTTAGGAACGCAACTAGCAAACCATAGACTCTTCCTGCTAGTTCGTCCAGACTCCTAACCGGTCTTCTTTAATGTTCGGTGGACAGTAACCTAGGCGATCGATGTAGATGCAATCGTCGTTGTCACAAATATAGCACATCTTCTGATTGTTGTAAATCTTCGTACACTTTTAAGCGAATATGGGCTGCAATAATGATATTTCCAAATTCATCAGCTTCTACACAGTCCAGTTCGTCTTCGTAACTGACTGAGATCAAGCCTTCAAGAATGACGTCCATGTGTTTCATATGTCTGGTTTTCTCGTGAATCAAGTGGACGTATTTGTCGTGAATCACCTGGAAGTATTTGGAAACTTCGGTGCCATTTTGCACAAGAAACAATTCAACATCACATTGGAAAACGATCGGCTTTCCTTCGTTTTTCTCGATGTGTTCTAAAGTGATACCTTCGTGCTCACAGTATTTCTTTTTATTATTTTGGTATTCGGGAGTATAGCACGGGGAAGGGTATCCACTGGAATTTCGTTTCAGTTTATACAAGGCATCAACGTAGTCTGCGAAAATGCTTTTCTTAGTTTCGTAGCCCATGTGTTATTGTTTGGTCCTCAGAAAATGGTAAATTTTCTTTATTTTTAACAGTATGTATCCCAGGTCCAGAGCTTTAAAGAATTCCAAGCTGACCCAAGTTCATGTCAAGGCGCGTTCTTTCTATGTGTCTTGACAAGTTTGCTCTTGATCGCACTTTTCGGTACAAGCACGGCACAAGGGAAACATCAGTTTACTTGGCAATGGTGAGGTAAAACGGGATGGTACAAGGCTAGACTTTGCATTTAATCAATCCTTCGTATTGTCGAATGTTTTCCACATCGATATGTTCCGTCAGTAATTGAGGGTGCCACGTAAGGATACAGCGAACACATATCCAAGTATTTTGTTTATTCACTTTTTTCCTCGAAGGCGTTGTACATCAAATACGTTGCATTCGTCCGTCCTCTGAACAAACCATACTGCGAGTTCAGATGGTCCATCACTTTATAACTTTCCACGATATGTATAAACTAGGGATCGTTTTTCTAACGGTGATCGTAGCTGAAAAGTGGTTTCGTACAAGTCGTCCATGGTTTATTGTAAACACTGTATTTTAGTGCCACATTGAGGGTAGGAGATGGGACATCCGTGAAAAAAGAAACCATTAAACTCGCACACGATCCTAGTGTTTTCTATGTCCCATGCATCCTCTGAATACTTTCTGATGGTCTGTTCACCTCCTACGTTACGGGCGTGTTAAATTACGTTGTATCCTTGACGCACAGGTAATGTAACCAACATAGGTCTCTGATCGCGTGATGATGTTTAACAAAATCGATTGTTTGATGGCTTATGACAGCCAGGCAAACGTGTTTTTGGGCATGAATCCTTGGAAGTAAACTAAGGTACATAATGGGCACTGTGCGGCCTTCTTTTAAAGGATCAAGCCTTCATTTTTCCTTGAACTGTTCTCGAAATTTCCCAAGTCGAAAGGTCAGAGGCATTAGTGTGGTATTCATCGTAGAAAGTTGTGTTCGGGTTGTAGTCGTGAGCATTCGACAAATGGGGTAAAACGACATGTCGACTGGCTTTGATATTTGCAAACGTGCTGAAAAGAACCTTTGGCCATTGCTGTCATTTCAAACGTTTTAGGTGTTTGGCATTTGACTCATCGAACTGCAACTATCCCACGGGCATGGAATTGACTTCGGCCCCGTTCAAAGTCTATTTCGGTCGTTTGATGCCTTGTTCCGTATAGTATCTGAGAAGATACTGTCCATCATATTCCGATAAACTGTGAACACTCACTGTGGCATTTAGCATCTCTCTGCGTGCTCTAACAGTGCTGCTTCTCTGTGTTGTTCGGCTCGTTTCAATTTTCGAATCTTGTTCCCGGCTATTTTTCATTCTGCTGTGTCGTTTTACTGGCATACGTTCTTACCACCACGATGGCCGTGGCTAAACACATCTGTGGTGGTTACTTTGAATGAGGCTCTTTTTGGTGCTGTGTTCAATTTCCCATTCACTCGATGCTAAATTTCCCCATTCTAAATTGCCAATGTGCCATAAAAGCCCCACCACCTCTTTAACTGGTTTTTGTATTGTCCTTAAACAGCCCCCCCCCCCATACTACCAGCAAGGTACAATTTCACCTTAGGTTATTGAATTAAAAATATGAACATCCTCTGTTGGGTTCTAGTAAAATTACAGCTGAAATCGGTCGTGGTGAAATACACGTAATATTAAACAGCTGCACTGATTTCGATTTGTTTAATTATTTCGGTCAATCTTTTACCAATTCTTTAAATGTCTCCTGCTAATTATAAATCATTTCCCAACTCTACTATAAATCGTACCCCAACTCTAGTATGAATCGTACCCCAACTCTAGTATGAATCGTACCCCAACTCTAGTATGAATCGTACCCCAAATATAGTATGAATCGTACCCCAACTCTAGTATGAATCGTACCCAACTCTAGTATGAATCGTACCCCAAATATAGTATGAATCGTACCCCAACTCTAGTATGAATCGTATCCCAACTCTAGTATGAATCGTACCCCAAATATAGTATGAATCGCGCTCCAGTTTCTATATGAATCGACTTTCAGCTCCATTATGAGTCGTACCCCAACTCCATTATAAATCGAACCCCAACTTCCATTGTAAATTGTACCCAAACTCAATTAGGAATCGTACCCCAGCTCCATTATGACTC
>JARLTB010000034.1:10245000-10267500 GCA_030141615.1 Unio pictorum | reverse complement strand
ATATATATATATATATATATATATATATATATATATATATATATATACGTATAAATCCACCCATTGTGTCAATTTCCAGATTCGGTCATTATTTTAAAATAAATTCACTTTTACCAAGGCAGTTCTAAAAAATATTCTCTGTTAAATTAATTAATTATATATAGATTCGCACCGATTCAAAGGGTAATATCATTCGCTTTTTATAAACATTCATAAGATAAGGGTTAGATAAGCAACATCTATCATTATTGAAAGCTTTTTTCCTCAGTTAAGTGACTTAGTTTTGTATGCATGGATAGGTCAACTATATCAATTATTATTTCACGGTGGCACAATAAATATATACCTTCAACATTTCGAAAGGTAAATTGTACTCCTGGGGTTTACAAACAGATGTGTAAACCTATATTTCATTAAGTATGAGCCACTTGGATGACCCATCTAATGGTAAATGGATTCTAATTTGACTTTATACTCGGGCTTCAGAAACCATATATGCAAAACAATACATATTTGCGTCAAACTTGCCTCTGACTGCATCAGCATCTGTCTTTCTGTCTGTGTCTATTCGTGTACATAATAATTAAATTATACTGAGTACTTCTGTGTTTTTTGCATGTATTTATGACTATTAAAAGGCCAAATATATATTTATCGTTATGTCGGATCTGAGCAATCTCAAATACTTTCTACATTACTTAATAAAACATCCTTCAACCTTCATGTCTTTTTTTTTGTCTACATATATTTGTTTTGTATTGGTATTTATTGTATTATTCGACCGAAACGTTATATACAGTTAATACTATATTCATTAAATCTCTCTCTCTCTCTCTCTCTCTCTCTCTCTCTCTCTCTCTCTCTCTCTCTCGTATATTGCCCATTATAGTAGCATTGTTACAGTCCTTTTCAGAGGTATGAATCTAGTTTGTTGTCAAATAAAAAAATCGCAACCGAAGTATTACTCAGGTTTTTTCTTTCTTCCAGGCATGGAACACTAGTCAAATTCTTGCTATATCAGATATCGTCTTATCGTAACTCGACATATTTAGGCTATGATCAGTGCCCAGTCAGATACTAATACACAACCCTTATATATATATATATATATATATATATATATATATATATATATATATATATATATATATATATATATATATATATATATATATATATGTGTGTGTGTGTGTAGCGTTCTGCAAAGGTTGAGGTAGGGTACTTCCAAGGTATTAATTAAAATATTATGAAAATTCCACCTGGCTCGTGAATTTAAATTTAGATTAAAGACCAAATAGGTATACGGCTCTGAGCCCCCAGTCAGCACTGCCGACGGTTAAATTATATACATATAGATATATAACACGAAGATGAAATTCAACAATAACAATTTAATGAAGCCTATAAATTTATATGTCACACAATCACTCGTCCTTTAAGTGATAGCCTATTTCATCTTATGATTTTCAGTGTGAGTTCTATTTTCCACCTGGCCTTTGCTTGTACTCATCTATTTATTCTATCCTCCCACTCCTCCTGGTTTCCACCTCTCCCGAATCCTCTCCTCCCTTCACTTTCCTTCCGTTCTGTATCACTACTATTGGGACCACTTTCCCTGGTCTGTTCCCCGAACTTCCTCTCCAGATTTCCCTCTTTTCTTCTCTTCCTTCCGTCTATAACGGAGACACTGGGACCACTCACTAGTCTGTCCCTCGAAGCTTCCTGTGAAAATCACAAGGCGTTAACATAGGGTTTATCACATCTCACCTCACACTAAATCATCAATTAACCATCAGATAAGGCTATTACCTTTTAGGACACGCATGCATACACATCGAAATTCCCACACACTCTTACGGGGAAACAATGGCGTAATAGCACGATATCATACATATATCCATACATCATATCACATAAGTATATATATATTTAATCTCATTGTACTTACAATATTACGACAGCCAGACGTATGTCTGTACACTACACTCCCACACGCGTACGCAAATATTCAAATATTTATATTATTAATTTCTCACAGTGAAATCATTTCAAAGATACCATTCAATTTCTATAATTACATGGATAATGTGCTATTGTACTATAAAATAACCACATAGCGAATTATAATAGTATTAATTCTTACTACTCTAGCAAGCAATACGATTCTTTACGAATAGAAACCCATTCTTCAAAATGTACAAACATATCAACATCACAAAATAATTACTCCTACTACGACTTTAGTAATAATACGTATATACCCGATCTATAATTAAATGCAGTCGCAGACAGCAAAGATCGAACAAATAGCTCACTGACCTTTTTAGAAGCTACACTTAGAATTCTGTCCTAAGGTTTTTCCCGCCAATTAACGTATGGCCGCCGGAGTTCCACTTCACGGTGCGTTCTATAACGACTATGGCAACTAACGCTCGATGGCCGGGCTAAAGATATATATTTTAAAATAAATCAGGGTCCCACCCCTATCTCGATTCTGATTGGGTAGCCCTGGGACCCTATCCACTCGCCTTATTCAATCTGGCGGTCCGTCAGCGTATCCAGAAGATAAGGCACGCCCACTCCTTCTGGCAGCTTCTTTGATGTACAAAACATCCTTCCAGCCCAAGATGCTAATTACACTTCTGACGGGCTTTGGTCAGCTTCCTCTCTTAACTATGGCAAACTTACGTAAGTGATGGTGTTAGCCTGCGATCATGTGTAACAATAAATAGTGGCTTGTCCGACTTACTTGATACCACATGGTTCTAATTTAATTTTGGGTCGGGCAACGCCACATCCCCCCACGCTTGAGAATAAAATCGGGATTTTATTCCCCCAAATTACTCCAAATGCAAAGGCTTTACTATACGATTAAAACTAAAATCATCGTGACACTATACGAATAAATAACAAAGTTATCGTGACACTACACGAATAAAACAAAATCATCGTGGAACTACACGAATAAAACAGGAATATATATACACAGAGTGATTATTCCATTCTAGCGCTTCTGCTCATGAAATCAGCGCCTACGTTCTCTGTACCTTTATGACGGTATCCTCCACTTCCGCGCCCTCTACCTCTGCCACGCCCTCGTCCACGGAATCCCTGTCCATCACCAGCAGGTGGTCCGCCATAGTAATTGCGTGGACCCTGATAGTAACTGCGCAAATAAGGTCTTGCATAGCCATCATAATAACGACGAAAATATAGCCTGCGTCTAGGTGGACCACTAAACTGGCGTTGCTCTTCAGGTTCCTCCTCCTGGTACTGTTGGACTGGTCTCCTCCTGTAGAATCTACGATAACTACGCCGTTCTGCAGCATATTTGCTACCCTGGACATTGGCTCCACCAGGTCCAGTGACGTTATCAGCTTCGTTGCCCTTTTCCCCCTCCACTACGTCAAATTCTACAGTCTCACCATCCCCAACATTTCGAAGATATTTCCTGGGGTTGTTCTTGATAATGGCTGTTTGGTGGACAAATACATCTTCCTTGGTGTCATCCCTATTGATAAAGCCATATCCGCTTTTTACGTTGAACCATTTTACTGTACCGGTGACCTTCGTCGCTATTACTTTCTTTTCAGCCTTTACCGACCTCTCCGGTTGGTTTTCGGAGTCGGGCATGGCCCTTGATGGTAAAATAGACGAATTAGGTGTTCCTCGTGTCACTATCGTGGTGACAACAAAATTTCTGACGGTCTCTCTTTCTTTCTCTGTTCCTGCTACAGCGTGGTTGTGCAACGGCACCAGAGTTGCGTCCTCCTGTTGCAGCTTACTCAACTCGGCCGGAAGAACGTTACTCACCGGTGACGTTGTAACTTCCATCGGCTTTGCTTCCGTCGGTCGACTCTTGGACATGGTATCCACAGCACTCACTGGTATCGGTGTGCAAGTTCCAGGGTTCGGTTGTGGCAACACATAACAACATCCCAGTATGACGTCATGTGATAGACCATCCAAGCATGCAGCTTCAATTTTCCCCTTCACGTACGGTGAATCGAGGTCAATGACAGCCACTGGCAATGAGTCACGCGCGCTGTTCGCGTACTGAACTTCGATTACCACCCCTGTGTAATCCTCGGGCTTAACATACTTCCTGTCGACTAGGGCTGGGACACTACACCCGGTGTCATACAAGATGGTGGCACCTTCTCCATTGACAGTTGCGGCCGCAAGGTTGGCTGGGTTGCGACTCGCTTCCGGCACGCACTCCTTCCTAGCAACGACATTCACCTGGGTCTGCCTGCCCTTGGGACAGTCCCTGGCAAAATGCCCCAGACGCTTGCAGTTAAAACATGTCGGCGGCCCTCGCCGACTTGCAAGTCCTGGTTTCGTGGGTGAGGCCTGTCCAGGTCGATAGGTGGCATCCCTACCTGAAGGTGCCCCTCCGACCTTCCCGTCGCCCTGACGGTTGCGGACAGCCGGCTCAACCTCCCCCATACGACGCGACTCAGAGGGTCGGGGTCGATCCGCGCCCCCGGAACCTCCACTCTCCGAGTGCGCCTGCTCATATCGCTCCGCCATGTTAGCGATCTCTTCGAGCGTCCGGTGTTCTCTTTCGGCTAAGAAGACTGTCAATTCGCGACGGTAAGTACCCAGGACATGTTCCTTGAGTATTACCTCGCGTAGCCCGTCGTACGTGCGTTCGACTTCAACCATTTTCATCCACTTCTCAAATAAACCTCGAACACGGTTGTGGAATTGAGAGTGGGTCTCTGTTACCTTTTTCGCCGAGTCCCGAAAAAGTTAGCGGTAAGTCTCGGCGGTCAGCCGATAATGGCAGAGAAGGGCCTTCTTGAGGGCATTGTAGTCATCAGCCTCTTCTGCAGCTAAGCCGTAGTAGACTTCCCGAGCTGCACCTTGCAAAAAGGCTGAGACATTAATGGCCCAGTGCTGTTCAGGGACCTGATGAGCGTGTGCGAGTTTCTCGAACTGCACGAGAAAATCGTCAATAGCCTCCTCCCTGTCATTGAAGCGTGGCATGTTGATCTGGACCATCCGGTGGTCGATGAATGGTCGGCCGGTCGTTCCAGAACTTGTACTGGCGTCGTCCCGTCCGTTGGTCCTAGCTTCAACTCTCACCTTTTCCATCTCCAGAGTGTGGGCGAGTCTGGCTTTCTCTTGGTCCGCAGCTATCTTGGCTAGCTCCAGCTCTCTTTCTCTCTCTGCTGCTCTCTCCGCTGCTTCCTTGGCCAGCGCTTTCTCTGCCTTCCATTCCTTGATTCTCTCTTCGATAAATGCAGCCAGGCGATCTCCCTGGTATCCAAGATCTTCCGACCCCATGGCACGGTACTCTTTGATCATTTGCCTTTCTGTAGCCATGTTTATATACTAATACGAAGTGATACCTTGTCTCAACCCTGCTAACAATGGACAGATTTTACAACTTCCTAGCCAAATACTTACCTGTCGACAACTAATTCCGTTCAGGTAAGATATTTGCTCGATATTCGCTTCACAATTACTGCAGGTAATTAAAGATCTACAAAGCATGCAAATATCAAATATAACAAACATAAGATGAGAAAATCATAAAAATTCAAAATACACAGGATGAAAAATAACTCACAACTGTTTCACACTGTTCATTAATACTCATAACAAATAAACTTTAGGTCTTTAAACTAATACTTATGTCTAATTCAAATCCCGGACGAAAGCGCCCGCTGTAGCGTTCTGCAAAGGTTGGGGTGGGGTACTTCCAAGGTATTAATTAAAATATTATGAAAGTTCCACCTGAATTTAAATTTAGATTAAAGACCAAATAGGTATACGGCTCTGAGCCCCCAGTCAACACTGCCGACGGTTAAATTATATACATATAGATATATAACACGAAGATGAAATTCAACAATAACAATTTAATGAAGCCTATAAATTTAAATGTCACACAATCACTCGTCCTTTAAGTGATAGCCTATTTCATCTCATGATTTTCAGTGTGAGTTCTATTTTCCACCTGGCTTTTGCTTGTACTCATCTATTTATTCTATCCTCCCACTCCTCCTGGTTTCCACCTCTCCCGAATCCTCTCCTCCCTTCACTTTCCTTCCGTTCTTTATCACTACTATTGGGACCACTTTCCCTGGTCTGTTCCCCGAACTTCCTCTCCAGATTTCCCTCTTTCCTTCTCTTCCTTCCGTCTATAACGGAGACACTGGGACCACTCACTAGTCTGTCCCTCGAAGCTTCCTGTGAAAATCACAAGGCGTTAACATAGGGTTTATCACATCTCACCTCACACTAAATCATCAATTAACCATCAGATAAGGCTATTACCTTTTAGGACACGCATGCATACACATCGAAATTCCCACACACTCTTACAGGGAAACAATGGCGTAATAGCACGATATCATACATATATCCATACATCATATCACATAAGTATATATATATTTAATCTCATTGTACTTACAATATTACGACAGCCAGACGTATGTCTGTACACTACACTCCCACACGCGTACACAAATATTCAAATATTTATATTATTAATTTCTCACAGTGAAATCATTTCAAAGATGCCATTCAATTTCTATAATTACATGGATAATGTGCTATTGTACTATAAAATAACCACATAGCGAATTATAATAGTATTAATTCTTACTACTCTAGCAAGCAATACGATTCTTTACGAATAGAAACCCATTCTTCAAAATGTACAAACATATCAACATCACAAAATAATTACTCCTACTACGACTTTAGTAATAATACGTATATACCCGATCTATAATTAAATGCAGTCGCAGACAGCAAAGATCGAACAAATAGCTCACTGACCTTTTTAGAAGCTACACTTAGAATTCTGTCCTAAGGTTTTTCCCGCCAATTAACGTATGGCCGCCGGAGTTCCACTTCACGGTGCGTTCTATAACGACTATGGCAACTAACGCTCGATGGCCGGGCTAAAGATATATATTTTAAAATAAATCAGGGTCCCACCCCTATCTCGATTCTGATTGGGTAGCCCTGGGACCCTATCCACTCGCCTTATTCAATCTGGTGGTCCGTCAGCGTATGTGGGTTATAAATTGCACACATAACGATGTCGATCGACACACACATATACTTTTGGTTAAGGAAATTCACACCTTAATTACACAAATTAATTAATAGCCTTCACATCTTGTCTTAACCACATTACTTGCTAAATAGTTGTTCATTGGCATAGACATGCATGTATTGGTATAAATTCTTAACAAACATATTTAGGATAATTATATAAAATAGGAATTTCATCTGAACCCTCCTGCTCCGTTTTCCTTTACCAATCATATTCAATTTGTCTAACCGCCAAAAGTGTAACACTCCCGTTGAAGTCAGAATAATTTCTTCTAATCCGCCTTCATTAACAACTATTCTGTAAAATATCATTTTTTTCTTCAAATTGGTGAAGATTTTTAAAACAAATGTATCTGACTTGTTTCAACTTTGTCATTTCCACTACATGAGCCTAGGTTAACATGTCTTTCGGACCGTCTCCTAGCTGGTCTTAATTAAAATCAAATCATGCGTCCAAAACCATCCAAGGTACCGATTTGCGGCAAGCCTGATCCATGCGTCGGTCTCAATGGTTTCGTGTAACTCGGAGAACGAAAGAAATATACTGAGAAAATATCTAACAAAATTGCATCATTACAGAGTGGATATTCCAAGTTTAGCATAAAATCATGTGACACACAAACTGTTGATGAAGTAGTGCACCGGTTAAGTCATGTGACACAAAATGATATTGATGTAGTGCATTGGTTGAGTCATGTGACACAAAATGTTATTTGATGTAATACATTGGTTGATTCATGTGGCACATAATGTTATTGATGCAGTGAATTGGTTGAGTTATGTGACACAAAATGATATTGATGCAGTGCATTCGGTTGAGTCGTTTGACCCAAAATAATATTGGTGTAGTGCACTGGATGAGTCATGTGACACAATGTTATTTGATGTAATACATTCGTTGATTCATGTGGCACATAATGTTATTGATACAGTGCATTGGTTGAGTTATGTGACACACCATGTTTTTGATGTAGGGCATTGGTTTACTTATGAGACATAAATTGTTATTGATGTAGTGCATTGGTTGAGTCATGTGACACAACATGTTTTTGATGTAGTGCATTGGATGAGTCATGTGACATAAATTGTTATTGATGTAGTGCATTGGATAAGTAATGTGACACACATAATTTTATGTGGCCGAGTGGTATAAAGCACTATCCAATGCGGGTAACTGCCATCTCACCTCTGTCTGCGTGGGATCGAGGCTCAGACTGCGCCAATGTTGGTATATGAGAAAGCTTGGCAGTAGGTTCTTGTGGGTCCGTGGTTGTTTCAGTGGGTTTTCTGGGTTCTTCCTCCACCATTAATACTGGCCGCCATGTATAACCTATCGTGTCCTGATATATGACGCTAATCTCTACAACAATAACAACATAGCATTTTATCGATGGAGTGCCTTGGTTGAGTCATGTGACACACAAAATCTTATTGATGTCGTGCATAGCTTCAGTCATGTGACACAAAAAAAGTTATTGATGTAGTGCATTGGTTGAGTCATGTGATACACAAAATGATATTAATCTAGTGTATTGTTTGATTCATGTGACATACACAATTGTATGGATGTAGTGCATTGACTGAGTCATGTGACACACACAACGTTATTTATGTAGTGCATTTGTTGAGTCATGTGATACACAAAATGTTGTTGATGTAGTGCATTAGTTGAATCATACGTCTGTCTCTATCCGCACGTCTTATGAATATGACAGAAAAGGGGTCATGTTCTCGTTAGAACAAAGAATTGCTCAATGACAATAAATCCTTCTTGCTTGTTGTGTTTCCTGTTAATTGTCGGAGGCGCAACATTTAGTACAAAATACAGATAATAGATCGAGTACAAGGATATCATGCAATAATTTGTTTTTCGTAATGACAGTTATAAGAAAATCACGCTTAGGAAACTTGAGCTAAGTACTAACTAAAGCAGATGGCATGTGGTCGCCTGGTTGGTTTTATATATGCATTCGCCTCTTTAGACAAGTAACGACGTCAGTGGAATAAAACCTAGTACAAGTACAAGGTATGCCTCGTTGTTCGCTTAGGTTTTCAAAACTTCCTGGTTCATACAAGACAGGCTTGCGAAAAGCATTGAACTGCGTCGAGACCAGTATTTAGCTGTTCCCCCACAAGGTCGACGAATGTGTATACGCTCGCGTCCTGTAGAGACATGAATTTGACAAAAGAGCTTACACAATTTGAATTGCTCTAATCAATATCAAGCCATACTTAGGTCTGGTTACCTGAACTAACTGCTCAGAAGAAAAACAGATTTTCTAAATAATTTTATTCCAAAGCTAATCACTATTTGGTCAAGAAGGTAAATCTGCACTAACGAGCGAAGATACTAAAATACATGTGGTATTGAGAAACATGATACATATTCCATATAAATAGGACGGAAAAAGCTGGAGAGTATTCGTTCCTATTATACGAAAGTAAAAACGATAGCTGACAAGGCGGAATATACTTCTTCAAATACTTGCAATAACTTTGTATCGTGGATCGTGGTGGATACATATGTGTTTTTTTTGTATCTCGATTGCAACTGGACTATGAAGAGCTAATGACTAAGTTTTGTATGAACTATCACTAATTATATAAGGACTGGATAAGAACTGAAATATTTGATAAGTAAATTGCGGCACCATTTGCAAGGCAGAACCGGAAGTAGCGAGATGAAGACTGATAATACAGACGATTTGTCCCAGCTGGATCAGCTGAACAATAAAATTATTTTGAATGTCCTGAAGAAAAGATACGAGAAGGATGTCATATATGTAAGCTAGCCATACTCCTCTCTCTCTCTCTCTCTCTCTCTCTCTCTCTCTCTCTCTCTCTCTCTCTCTCTCTCTCTCTCTCTCTCTCTCTCACGCACACACACACACACACACACACACACATAGAGAATAGGATGGTCTACTAAAGCAAACAGTGAAACCAATACTATGGGCTAATTCAATATATAAGTTTGGTATAAAAACAGTTTCTCTTCATATGATG
Organism: Unio pictorum; assembly: GCA_030141615.1. Classification (NCBI taxonomy): domain Eukaryota; kingdom Metazoa; phylum Mollusca; class Bivalvia; order Unionida; family Unionidae; genus Unio; species Unio pictorum. The sequence continues at coordinate 10,257,414 of JARLTB010000034.1, read as the reverse complement.
GTCATTCTGTAAATTGGTATATTTACCACTATATCTTCAACTCCCCATCTAACCGTGCGTCTTATCATATCATTCTATACCTTACATTGCTTATTTGTCTATCATTAAAACACAATACAATATCTGTCATTGGAATTAAACACAATTTTAATGTGTCGATCTAGAGTATTTTACAATAATATATATATATATATATATATATATATATATATATATATATATATATATATATATATATGTATGTATATATATAAATAAATAAATATATATATATATATATATATATATATATATATATATATATATATATATATATATATATATATATATATATATATATATATATATATATATATATATATATATATATATATATATAGATATATATATATATATAGAGAGAGAGAGAGAGATGATAGGATGAATGGATGGACGGACAGATAGATAGATACATAGATAAATAAATAGATAGATATATAGACGGACGGACGGAAGGACATACATACAGGCAGACAGACAGACATACAGACATAAAGACAGATAGATAGATAGATAGATAGATAGATAGATAGATAGATAGATAGATAGATAGATAGATAGATAGATAGACGGACGGAAGGACATACATACATACAGACAGACAGACAGACAGACAGACAGATAGATAGATAGATAGATAGATAGATAGATAGATAGATAGATAGATAGATAGACGGACGGAAGGACATACATACATACATACATACATACATACAGACAGACAGACAGACAGACAGACAGACAGATAGATAGATAGATAGATAGATAGATAGATAGATAGATAGATAGATAGATAGATAGATAGATAGATAGATAGATAGTGAATATGGTACATAAAGTATATACATGTTAATATAGGTATATAAGTGGATAGGTAGGTAGATACATAGGTAGGTAGAGGCTTTGACGGGCAAATTTGTAGAAAGTCAGTAGGTCATATTTTGTGTCTTATTGATTCAACCAAATTAAAAGGAACTATTTTTGTTTTGTAACAACACGGCCATGGATTCTATTACATAAAGTTTATTTGGGGTGTTTATACAGATGTACTAAACCGTTCATTTTAACTTGTTTGCAGGAGAAACTTGGTTCTATAATGTATCTTTAAGTACAAAATCATTTTTCAAGACACGGAGATCTGTGCAATGTTATGCCTCATCATTTGATCAGTAGGTCTAGAGATGGAGATCAATGCGATGTTATGCCTCATCATTTGATCTGTAGGTCTAGACATGGAGATCTATGCGATGTTATGCTTCATCATTTGATCTGTAGGTCTAGAGATGGAGATCAATGCGATGTTATGCCTCATCATTTGATCTGTAGGTCTAGAGATGGAGATCAATGCGATGGTATGCCTCATCATTTTATCTGTAGGTCTAGAGTTCATGTTTACCTAAATGTCACTTTAAGAACTAAACATTATATTCTTGCGACTTTAAGGTGAAATAGAACTACTGGATGCATAAGTTCTCTCATTTATTTGTTTGTGCTTGTGACCGTATATATCCCGCATTTGACTTGAAGAACAGATTGTACAGAAGACGTGAACAGATTGCTCTATGAGTCTAATTTGCATCCCATATATGCTTGGTAAAGATGATGTGGTTGGATAAGTTCTTTCAGTTAGGAGACACATTTATGTACAAATTAAACGGATGTGATTATTTAGCAACACTGTATTAATCGTTTGCTTAGCGTCATTGGAATATTGTGTTCTTAACGAATTGTTTCATCCACCCGGATTGTTTAACAGCAGGGTATATATCGCTTCCGCTCATTTGTGTATATTCATGTTAGAGGTGCTCACAGTACAATATGAATGGTGTTAGAGTGAGCACAACACAGTGCAATATGAATGGTGTTAGAGTGAGCACAACACAGTACAATATGAATGGTGTTAGAGTGAGTACAACCCAGTACAATATGAATGGTGTTAGAGTGAGTACAACCCAGTACAATATGAATGGTGTTAGAGTGAGTACAACACAGTACAATATGAATGGTGTTGACTTTCAGTGTTTTCTCTTCCTCTTTGCAAATGTATGCATGTCTCCAATGCATAGGGTTGAATGTTATAGAGTATATTACAAATTATTTTGGTCGGTAAGTGATTACGCCAGGAATTAGTGAAGCTATAGTATTGCCTAGTTATAAATTATAATAGATCTATTTTAACAACTTAATGTTGGAGGTATTTCATGCATGAGTAAGCATGGTAAAATGAGGCTGTGTAAAAAATAGTTATTAAATAAATTCGACGCGGAAAACATAGTCGCATAAAATATATGTCTTTATATTTTCGAATGCATTATTCTTGGATGATCATCCCTTCAGGTTAAGAATCAAGATATTTTTTTTCATTTTATCCCTTGTTTTTGGAAGTGCGTTTATCGTCAGGTATAATCTAAATACAAACCATTCCTACCCTCAACCCTCCATAGTCATTCACACAATTGTCTCAAGTAAATATGTAAATATGTATTTAATTTCTTTTTATAAGCGATTTATTTTTTAAAACTTAAATAGATCCATTTTGTAAGCACAATATACAAATCAAATACGTTTCTTGATTTAAGTATATGTGAGTTGTACTATTGCAACCATAGTTTGTTGCCTTGGTGCGCTCTAGACCAAAGATCTTACTGAATCTGCGTCGGTACTAAACGACCTACTTGCTTTACTGCATTTGCGATACAAGACTCAGCCAAACCAGTTCGATAACGGTGATATTTGGCCAGTTAGATAACGGTGATATTTGGCCAATCAAATAATGGGAATATTTGGCCAATCAAATAACATGGATATTTGGTCAATCGAATAATGGGAGGTTCTGGGCAACACTCGGAGCCACACGAACTATTGCCAGTCACCAAGGAAACTAAATTATTAAAGGAATTATAGCATGCATAGTTACTGAACGTGTGTTAACAAAATCATAACACATTCTTATTTGACTTAAGACAGTTTCCTTTTTCTGCTTATGATTAGACCTTTATTGACATCAATCCGGTGGGGGGTGGGTGCGAGTGGCCGAGTGGTATGGAACGCTCTCCGTTACGGATCACTGCCATCTGACCTCTGCGTGGGTTCGAGTCTCAGATTCAGCCAATGTGGGTATGTGAGAAAGCTTGCCAGTAGCCTCTCGTGGGTCGGTGGTTCTTTCCGGGAAGTATTCCCGGGTTCTTCCTCCACCATTAACACTGGTCGCCATGTATAGCCTATCGTGTGCTGAAGAATAACGTTAAACCATACAACAACAACAACAGCAACAACAACAACAACAAAAGTCCAGTGTCATGTCACAAACAAAACCTTTATATGTCTTCACGATAAATATTTTTTGAACGAGATAAAATATTCTTTAACACTTACTAAATATGTACTGTTGTTTTACGTATGAATAAAGGTATCAGTGAATGTAAAATGGCGTATACGGATATTATTATTTTAAATTAAAACAAAATTTATATTGAATTCATATAATTTTCATTCTTGTTTTCATTACATATATCGCTTCTTATTTCGTCTAAAAGGAAGACAATAGTTTCTTTTTTTCTTTTTTCGTTTAAAAGGAAGACAATAGTTTCTTTTTTTTCTTTATTAGACTGTTTATGTCTCCATCAAACTTGTATGTTGTTGGAGGCATTGTCTGTCTATAAATGCAACCGTCAACAAACTATGTTTGAAAGTATCTTTGAGGAACATTTGCTCTACTTTTGATCTCTCAGTTTGTAATCATTCTCGCCAAATTTAGTGCAAATCATTGATTTTTATCTCCTGCGTCATCAGGTAAATCATTGTTCTTAACCTATTCACATTCCACGAAAACATGTGGCTGTAAGTGAATGATATCCGATGCAACGCAAACGTCAGTGTTAGCTAAAAACGTTTTATAGTTAAAATGTACTAGTCCATAACACTAAAGGAAAATGCAGCACGAAATTATAAATTCTGATTTCCTATTCTGTATTACTAACATCGTATGTATGTGTTTGCATATTGTCAATGATGCTATGCGCACACTCGTTATGCTAATGCACATTTTCTTTGTAAACCGATAAGCTACACTATGAACGATTGAGAGACATTTACTAGATAGCAGGATAAGGTTTCATTATCTTGAGAACACTGAATATAAACAAAAGAGGTAAGACAATTAGAAAGAGCCAACCTTCACAAATCAAACAAAAGAGGTAATTGTCTATTGAATCCTATTTTGCAGACCAATTGTGGAGACATTCTCATAGCCCTGAACCCGTGCAAAGAATTGCCGATATTTGGAGAAAATGTAAGTAGGTGTAAGGACCGGTTAATAATTAATGAATGTAAATCGTTTGCTTTCTATGTAAAATGTTTATATTCCTTTTTTCATAATTAACTGATAAAAATATGGAATTTTATAATAAAAAGAAAGCATTTGGAAATATACACCGAACCATGGCAGCAAAATGGAACTATCTAGCAATATTAAAAAGCATGGAATACCACCTTTATACATTTACTGGTCTATTTAAATTGTATTCCTTGTTAAATATGATGGGCTTGTGTTAATAGTCATGTTACTAATACATTAGTGGAACCAAACTATGTAACTTCGGACACTAGAGACATTGATTCCCCACTATAAAACCCATGACAATACTTCCGCCATGCTATAATACAATATTAGTAAGGTAATGAACACTGCATCGGGCATATCCATGGATCCTATTATAATGTCAATCATTGTCATGAATAATATCATACTTTAGGACATTGTCATTTATACTAAAATACTGTCGGACATTGTTGTATATATCATTATTAAGTCGGACATTGTCATGGATACTAGAATACTGTAGGAAATTGTCATTTATTCTAATTTACTGTCGGACATTGTTGTATATATCATTAAAAAGTTGGACATTGTCTTAGGTACAATTATACATTGGAGCAAGTTCAAAGCTCCCATCAAAAGGTGGCATAAGATCGTAGATCAGATATTTGTATAACGTGGGACATCGTCATGGATAACATTATAAGGTAGAACATGACCATAGATCCTAGTATGTATGATACATTGCCATATATCATATTATAGTGAGACATTGGCATGTATCTTATTCCACGTGAGACATTGGCATCGATCCTATCATAATGTGAAACATTGGCATAGATCCTATTATACGTGAGACATTGGCATAGATTCTATTATACGTGAAACATTGGCATCGATCTTAATATACGTGAGACATTGGCATCGATCCTATTATAACGTGAAACATTGGCATAGATCCTATTATACGTGAGACATTGGCATCGATCCTATCATACATGAAACATTGGCATAGATCCTATTATACGTGAGACATTGGCATAGATTCTATTATACGTGAAACATTGGCATAGATCCTATTATACGTGAAACATTGGCATAGATCCTATTATACGTGAAACATTGGCATAGATCCTATTATACGTGAGACATTGGCATCGATCCTATCATACATGAAACATTGGCATAGATCCTATTATACGTGAGACATTGGCATAGATTCTATTATACGTGAAACATTGGCATAGATCCTATTATACGTGAGACATTGGCATAGATTCTATTATACGTGAGACATTGGCATCGATCCTATTATACGTGAGACATTGGCATAGATTCTAGTATACGTGAAACATTGGCATCGATCTTAATATACGTGAGACATTGGCATCGATCCTATTATAACGTGAAACATTGGCATCGATCCTATCATATATGAAACATTGGCATCGATCCTATCATACATGAAACATTGGCATAGATTCTATTATACGTGAAACATTGGCATCGATCTTAATATACGTGAGACATTGGCATCGATCCTATTATAACGTGAAACATTGGCATATATCTTATTCTACATGAGATATTGCCATCGATCCTATTATACCGTGGAACATGGCTATAGCTCCTATAATAACGTTGGGCATGTCCATATATCCCACCAAAACGTGGGACATAACCATGGAGTATATTGTAAGGGGGACATTACCGTAGTTCACATTAAATCGTGGAACATGGAAATGACTCGTCTTAAAACTAGGAACAAATTCGCAAACCATATTTTGACGTGGAGCATGGTCACGTATACTATTATAACGTGTACATTACGTGGACAAGGCCACATACATTATTATAACTTTTAAATGGCTACATACATTATTATAACGTGGACATGGTCATATATATTTAATAACATGGACAATGCCACATACATTATTACAATCTGGACAGAGACACATATATCATTTTAACGTGCACATGTCCACATATATTATTATTCATGGGGAAAGGCCACACATATTATTATAACATGGACAAGTCTACACATATTATTATAACATGGACTAGGCCACACATATTATGATAACATGGACTAGGCCACACATATTATTATAACATGGACAAGGCCACACATATTATTATAACATGGACAAGGCCACACATATTATTATAACATGGACAAGGCCACACATATTATTATAACATGGACTAGGCCACACATATTATTATAACATGGACAAGACCACACATATTATTATAACATGGACTAGGCCACACATATTATTATAACATGGACAAGGCCACGCATATTATTATAACATGGACAATGCCGCCTCTATTATTATTACGTGGAAAAAGCTGCATATATTAGTATATCGTCGAAATGACCACATATATTATTATAGCGTGGAAATGGCCTAAAATAGTATTAATACTTGGTCAAGGCCACATATATTAGTATAACGTGGCCTCGATTGTGAATGCCAAATACAAGCTAGATACGGTGAAGTAATATATCATGGTCTATTGTGTTAAAGGCTGTTGACAAATCATGGAGGGTGAGAACTGTATTTTTTCCACTATCCAAAGCAGAGAGAATGTCATTAAATACTTTCAGAAGAGTAGTTTCAGTACTGTGGCAAGGGCGATATGCAGACTGTACATTGCTAAAAAGACTGTTTGAATTCTAATGAGACACAACCTCTTCTAAGATTTCTGATATGAATGGGAGATTCGAAACTGGGCGGTAGTTCTTTAAATCGTTATGGTCAAGTGTTGGTTTTTTCAGCAGAGGCTTTAAGATGGCAGTTTTGAAAAAGATGGGAATTCCCCGAATGAGAGAGTTCTTAAAAACTTCATTTAGTGAAGGTAATATTTGGTCTAAGCACTCAAGCAGTGATGTTGGAATTGGATTAACTTCACGTTACTTTGGTGCACTCGTCATCACGATTTTCCGTACAAAACCATAGAGACAGGTTCAAAAGCTCCTAATGGTTTTCGCTTAAATTCTGTACCGTAACTGTATGGTGATAACGAGTAAATTGAAATTGTGTTGTAAAGTGTATCTCTAATGGTTTGTACTTTGTCACGGAAGAAATTTGCAAATAGGTCCGGAAGGTCTACTGGAGAGAATGTTGTTGGAAGTGGTATACATTTGTTCCTTGACATTAGTTTGTTAGTTATTTCGAAGAGCTCTTTGCAGCTGGAACTCTCCGTGATCTTGGTACTGAATTGGGGTAATTTGCCATCATCAATGATTATGTTATAACGTGGATCTGGTAAGGGATACTTCTATATAGTTGACGGTATCATGGATACACTCATGATTTAAGTCCTGGACCCAACAAATTGGACCTATCAGGTCTTCACAAAGGTAAAGGTAATACCACATAAGTTTTTTTTTTCTTTCTGTAATTAGGAACACAGCCAATATGACTGGGTAAACTTCGCAGATGTACCAGCACCTCATGTTTTTCACACAGCTGCACGTGCGTTTAGACGCATGCGCGAATCGGAGACAGATCAGGTTATCATCGTTAGTGGAGAATCCGGGGCCGGAAAAACGGAGAGCACAAAATTTATGGTCAAACATTTTGTTCACATGTGTCGAAGTGACGACAAAGAATTACATCAGAAGATCATCAAGGTATTGTATCATTATTTTCTCTACCACCATTCATACTGTACATAGTGCACACACACACACACACACATACACACACACACACAGACACACACACACACACACAGACACACACACACACACACACACATATATATATATATATATATATATATATATATATATATATATATATATATATATATATATATATATATATATATATATATATATATATATATATATATATATAAATTTACATATATATAAATTATATATACCCAGATATAGTGTTCTTTCTGATCGGTTTCATACAAGCATTTTTGTATTTTAAAAAACGTGTAATGTTTTCCTTGAGCAGGAAAATGTATAGTTTACAATGTGCATATTGGAATGCAGCGTTCTTTCAAGTGACATACATTTTACCTCACCGTTAGAAAAAATAAAGGGAAGTAATTTATATTAATGAGTACATCAAGCGCCACAAATAATGCCTTGTGTTGGTGCCCTATCAGAATCATGTCCCAAATTTAACTTTGAATGGTGCAGATATCTTGTGTTCTGGGGTCATGCATGCTGGACTGCGCATGTAAGGTATTAAACACTGTCTAGCAATAGTAAATCTATATATAACCTTCATTGGAGCAAAGTCAAACGTACTACTAACATGTCTTAACAATACAGTTATGAATTTAAAGGTTTCATATCTTTATAACGTGTATTACACATCTAATCGATAGCACAAATGGTCAGATTGGTTCGAGCGTCCGCAACTGATACGGAAGTTTACTGGTTCAAACCCCAGCCGAGTCATACCAAAGATTTAAAACATCGTACTGCCTAGTTGGTCTTGCAACATTAAAAGGTTAATGCTATGACTGGTATTAACACATTCAATTAATATTTTAGCTTAACAAATTATTATCTCCTCACCTCAACAGGTGAACCCATTGTTGGAAGCTTTCGGGAATGCCAAGACCCACATGAATCATAATTCAAGCCGATTTGCCAAGTACCTGGAACTCAGTTTCTCTGAAACGTGGGACCTTACTGGAGGTAAAACAATACTGGCATCGAATGATTAAACACTTCCGTAGCCATTTTAGATTTACTGGAGGTAAAACAATAGTGGTATCCGTAGCCATTTTAGATTGACGGGAGATCCATTAAAGACGTATTTGATTAATTGGAGTCCTACTATTGGGAAAATATAAAATTGAATAAGTAATAAAGTGTTTCAAAAAGAAAATAAGCATGTATAACTACGTACCTGGATTTAGAAAAAATCATTTTAAATATGTCGAACTACAGTGATAACGATATAATTGGTGAAAATCTTAATGTTTCTTACATTGTGTCCGGTGATAAGGTTAAATAGTCATTACAGAGGATCGACTCTGAAAACTGACACATCCTTTTAAAGCCAGTTTAAAAATCATACTAGTTTTGATAATGTTACCATGTTTCTACAGAGTGTAAATAACATTTATAGAAAATATCACAAATCAATACCATGTTTTCATTCCTTTTATTTGTAGTGATTATCCGTGACTACATGTTGGAAAAGTCCAGAGTCGTCCACAGGTCCGCCAATGAGGGTAACTTCCACGCATTCTACTCGCTGTTTCATGGTGCTTCCAAAGAAACCCTGAAAGATTTATCTCTTGAGAAACATGTCAGTTCTTACAGGTAAGCATTCTTCAGAAACGTATTTCGCCACTGATAAATACATGAAGGAATTATTTCTTGAGAAACATATCAGTTCTTATAGGTAAGCCTTCGTCAGAAATGGATGCTGCCACCGATAAATACATGAACGCATTGTTTTCCGAGAAACAGAATAGGTCTTGCAAATAATCGTACGAGGGAAACGACTTGCTTCTGGAAATAGTATTACTAAACAGATAATAAATATTTGTCTCTCTTTACGTTGTTGTAGTTGTTGTTGTAGGGTTTAACGCCATTGTTCAGCACACGATAGGCTATACATGGTGGCCAGTATTATTGGTGGAGGAAGAGCCCGGGAAAACCCCAGGAAAGAACCACCGACTCAAGATAAGCTACTGGCAAGCTTTCTCACATACTCACATTGGCTGAATCTGAGACTCGAACCTACGCAGACGGAGGTAAGATGGCAGTGATTCGTAACGGAGAGAGCTTTAGACCACTCGGCCACTCGGGGCCCCCTCTCTTTAAGTTAGTTGTGCTATTGATTAACTGACTTATTGATTCACTCGTTAACTCATGAGTGATGATTGATTGATCCACATACTTGATGATTGTTTGATCATATCAACATAGAACATACCGACAAGAAATGAAACACTGTCCACGGTGCTCAGGACAGATAGCCTCCATGACATATCGTGCAATTACTGGAGAGACTGAACAGGTGTTTGTTGGGGATTTCGTACGTAGGAAGCTAGATAAAGTCTTAAAGTACTTCACCATTTTCAACTTGTATTGCCAATGAATGATTTTGTATTTGCAATCTCAGAATTATGCAGAGTGACCCTGATAGCCTGATTGCTGAAGCGAGATACAAAGAGATGTATAAGGAACAAAATAAAGTTCTACAACAGATTGAAACGGTACGTATTACTTGATTCATATAATTATGTTTAGAAACCTTTCATAGCTAAAATATATTGCAAGATAATCTGTAATTTGAATAGCGAATGAGTAGCACCAAGGGTACGTGCTAGAATCTTTTCTACGAAACGAGGGTTCGCATGAGATAGGTCTCAGAGAACTTTTGTATGTTGCATCTTAAATGATAATTTGCTCATATGTTTCATTTAGTCGCAATAACATCATCATATAAAGAAAGAAACGAGAAAATCGTTTGCAAATATAAACATATTTATATTCATTAATTTAATGATACATTATATATTTGCTACCGTTACTATTACTCAGCAAATACACGCTCTCACTCTTTTTGTCTCTTACGCACATAAGCAAGCACATACAATGTGCTTTATCAATGCAAATACTGGGGTTAGATTCATAAAAACTCTGGTCATGTTTCAGCTCTATATAAACTGTTCGCTTATCCAAATATTGATGTGAGAAACAATCCCAGCAGGCTTTTCTTCTCTTCAATCATTTCGTTCGTCTTTTGTGATATTATGGATGTCACACTGTTGCATAATACCATAATGTAAGCATCTACTTTATTTAATAGTTGCTTTCATTGGAAGACTAACATCACTCAATTTATTTCTTCCATTTTTTATTGAATCTTGTTGCCATAATTTTTTGTAACGTCACATTTACATATTTCCTCTCAGTCCCATATCTATACTGCACTCGTCCGTCTGTCTGTCTCTCATGCCAACACAGAAGCAAATATTATTGTCAAGACTAAATTCTGAGCATATATTTTAAAACTTAGGACCCACAAGTGGTTGATGCATTATTGGCTGCAGTCATTCATTTAACTGAAATCAAGTTCACCGAATCATCTACAGTAGCTGGGGCTGCCGATCTAACAGATTTGGAACAAGTCGTTTACGGTGGGTCTAATAAATTAGTAGTTTATGGTGTGTCGTAAGAACCACGAATATATCGCGGGTCTTAGAACCGGTAGTTATGGCGTAGGCTAGGAACCAGTATATTAAGGTAGGTCTTATAAAAAAGTAGTTCATAATGTGTCATAATAACCAAAAGTATACGGTGCGTTTTAGGTACCATTAGTATATGATGTATGCTAGGATCCAGTAGTTTACTGCGGCTCCTGGACGTATAATAATGCTCTAATTGTGAGAATGAAAACGTATTTCTGTCCTCTAGAAATAAGATGGCGTTCTTAAAATGTAAATAAATAATTTCATTTTATTAAGCTATCTAATGCTCGAACAGAACGGTTCATGCGAAAATAATGTTAACTTCAATACAATCATCTTGACAGGAAATAGGGATTTTAATTATTTATCATGGGCTTTATTTCCAGAGTAGATTCTGTAGAAATGTTTTTGATTTTCACGGACAAAGGCTTAGCTAACTTAGAATATCAAGCAGACAAAATATTAGAAACTGATAAACTGGTGATTTTGTCTATATATATATATATATATATATATATATATATATATATATATATATATATATATCTTGTAACAATTCATTCAATGTTTCTTCTTTCTAGCATCGGAGCTACTTAGCCTCAAAGCAGAAGATTTAGTCGAAGCGCTTCTTTCGACCAAAATGACTATCAGAGGTAAGGACTTGAGCGTGTGCCTCATATAATTTGGAGTCACTCTTTGTATCCAAATCATATCAAAGATTACATCTACACAGACGATGACGTATGTATGTATGTATGTATGTATGTATGTATGTATGTATGTATGTATGTATGTATGTATGTATGTATGTGTGTGTGTGTGTGTGTGTGTGTGTGTGTGTGTGTGTGTGTGTGTGTGTGTGT
>JARLTB010000034.1:10202500-10240000 GCA_030141615.1 Unio pictorum | reverse complement strand
TCAACAACAAAAAATCATATGAACACGCTGCAGATGAACCAGATAAGAGCAGTCATTTGCGGATAAGTGATCTAACATGGAATTTATTGCCTGTATGAGGGCCGATGTTGCAGGAAAATAGTTTATGAAATTCTGAAAATCACATATTTAAGATAAGGTGTTGAATGTTAAAGTCGACCTTTAAGGCACCTTTGACTATGCCAAGTTTAAGATGTAAGGATATTTAAGAAAGGATCACATGCATACCCATGGACTTCAATTTATGTATACGTACATTTGCCACGCCCGCTGTTGCCAAGTTGGTCGAGTGACGGATCGTTAATCAAAGAGTCTCGGGTTTAGTACATGTCCAAATCCAGACTGCATGTGCCGGTTCTAATTGTGAGTTTTTACGGCTCCTAGGATCGATTCCTTCGACATGATATGGTCAAAAATGCATTCAAATTGTCGTTAAAAAATCCACTAAAGAAGATATACAATTGCATTTTCTTCTATGTATGACTTGTGTTGTGTTATTAACTGCGTATACAGATGTGTGGCAATGTGCGTGTGATGCATGAAAATCAATTATGTATGTATTTTACTTATTTAGATAAATATATTTTCTTGAATAATAATTCTTTCTACCAGCTTGCAAATGTCTTCCTCTATGCTGATTTATGTTACGGAATGGACTATATATTTTTCATCAATTTGTATTTCAAGGTGACATACAATGCTTCTGGTTTAAATTAAGGAATAGAACATAAACTTTTCATCAATTTATATTTTAAGGTGACATACAATGCTGCTGGTTTTATAGAGAAGAACCGCGATCTTCTGAGCAATGAGTTGAAAGATTGTATGAAATCCAGCCAGGATGAATTCATTAGCGACCTTTTCACCGTCAAGCGTGGTCCAACAGGGACTATATCAGCGTAAGGCAACATATTCAGGCGCAGATAAAGGATTTTTAAGGAAGGGCACATCTAGAACAGGGACGCACACACACACACACACACACACACACACACACACACACACACACACACACACACACACACATACATAGATACATACATACATGGCATTCATTTGTTAATAAAGAAGAACTAGATAAATGTTATTGTAAATGTCAGGTCGATGTCTTAGTTTATATGATAATTGGTTCCCCATTACATTCCCAATTTCCAGTAGTCTAAATTTTATTTGTAAGCATAACAAGATTATTTGCTTATATAAAAGGAACTTAGTCATGAGTCTACAAACTAACGAATCTGCCAAATGTAAAGTTTCATGAAGTTTCGGATTTGCAAGTATAAATTAGAATGCCTATTTAGTTAAGAACTTGTTAATATTTGATCATACACAGACGTGATTGTAGGTTTGTTTATGCACTACTGAAAACGATTTCGGAAGCTTGTTTTAAAAACGATTTATTTTCCCTTCAGAACTGTCTACAATTATGGAAAGTCTCGACGGGAAATGGCAGTGCGTGTGCTGCCAACTGGAGCTTCAAAAAGAGAACAGAAAGTTACCGATCTACGGAAGAGTTTGTCCTGCTTCTTTAAAAAGTAATCATTCATTGTTTTCTCATAACATATAAGTCTCTCTCTCTCTCTCTCTCTCTCTCTCTCTCTCTCTCTCTCTCTCTCTCTCTCTCTCTCTCTCTATATATATATATATATATATATATATATATATATATATATATATATATATATAAAAATATCGCTCCTTGCCCCCACCCCACTATGAAATAAGCATCCTTCGTTTTGCTTCCTACTGTTGTTAATGTATTGCAGTTAAATCCCCTTTTTCTCATTATAATATTGTTATACATCACATAACAAACCCCTTTGGCGGTAAAATTTCCATAATCGGAGAGCCGTGATAATTTTTCCGCACTTTCATTTGCGTGGCTAGTTCAAAAAATGGCCGTTAAAAGTGTTCATTGAAAACCAAACATTCCAGAACCCTCGGCTAAAAATATTTCCCCAGGATTCAAGGCAATCAGTAAAATGAATACTTTACAATAATTTATTGGGCTTTTTTGGAACAATAAGAATGACATAAAGTGATATTTTAACTTGTGGTAATATACAAAATATGAAACTGCACATGCTATAGGAAATCTATATGCCATGTGTTATAATGTATATGTATATATATATATATATATATATATATATATATATATATATATATATATATATATCACCTCACAGGAAGTTAGAGGCACCGAGCGGCGTAATTGGCCTTCAGCAGATAACATCAAGCAAACAACACAAGACTGTCGTTTCCCACTTCAAGGTGATACAAGTATTTAATTTAAAAAAGTGTAAAATTAACAAAAAGAAACTTACAAATGAAAAAAAAACGCTTGTTTCAATAACATTACATATTTTGCTAAACATTGAGGTAGATTAAATGTAGAATTGTTAGACTCCTGACTTAAAGTATAGGTGCTAATTCGGTTTTCGCTGTGTTAAGAAATCTGCTTCCAATATAGAAAGAGTGCAATGATTTCAATGAATAGCTGATGGTATTATAAAACTTTAATATAATCAGAATCAATAATAATAATAATAATAATAATAATAATAATAATAATAATAATAATAATTATAATAATTATAATAATGATAATAATATTAATATTAATATTAATATTAATAAATAAAATTAATACTACTACTACTACTAATATTATTATTATTAGTAGTAGTATTTTTAAAATTATTATTATTATTATTATTATTAATATTATTATTATTTAAAAAAGATGAAATTTGGATATTTTTTGATTTTTTTAAACATGAGAAAGTTTATGATTGAAATATGATATAATGTTACTTTAACATGCTGTGACACAATAAACATACATTTCAACGAATGTCAGATGGTAATTTCTAAATAAATAAATTCCTCAATATCACTGCATTTTAGTCTTCCTTGCTGCAACTACTGGATAAAATGAGCAGAGCTGAGCACTTCTTTGTACGGTAAGTTTTCTGTTTGCATCTTTGTATGTCTGTCTGTCTCTCTCTGTCTATCTGTTTGCATGTCTGTCTCTCAATATAGTCCATTTATATTTAATGTGTTTGATTGATCATAGCATTGTACTAATTGTATACATAACAGCGTGATGGCTTTCAACATTAGTTTTGCAGTATATAAAATGCCGACATTGAATGTAATTTAATTGCACAGGTAAGACAATTTTAGTTTCAAAACAAGTTTGATGCAGTCCATGTGATGTACATTATTTCAGATTTGCTTGTAACATAGCCATCCTTCTCCTTTCCGTGTGCCAATCTCAGTGTCATAAGTCAATTATGTAATTAAGATTTCTTCAACTGCACGTTCCAGATGTTTAAAACCAAATGAAGATTTGAGACAAAACGACTTCACTGACGATGTTGTGTCAGAACAGCTCAAGTACAATGGTATCTCTGAAATGGCGAAAATACGTAGAATGGGATTCACGTACAGACGGACATACGAAGAATTTGTGTCAAGGTAGGCCTTTATCTATTATAGGAGTAAGACAATCGAATTACCTTGGCATTTAAGGCTGGGAAGTCCAGTGAAACAAAAATCATTTACAAAAGTCATTCAAAGTGTTTATACGATTGTTATTCACTTAAATCATATTACCATAAAGAATTGTATTTTTGTCAATATTTTTTTTGTTGATATAAATTATTTAAGAAATAATTGCGTTATGATTTGCCTCTTGTTCAGAGTAGTACCTATTCAGTTCAAGATACATACCAGTACCAAGTAGACAGTATAATTTGATAATTTACTGTTACAGTGAGAACAACCAGTATATCAAATAGCGCTGGCTGTTACATTGAGAACAACCACTATATCAAATAGCGCTGGCTGTTACAGTGAGAACAACCAGTATATCAAATAGCGCTGGCTGTTACAGTGAGAACAACCAGTATATCAAATATCACTGGCTGTTACAGTGAGAACAACCAGTATATCAAATATCACTGGCTGTTACAGTGAGAACAACCAGTATATCAAATAGCGCTGGCTGTTACAGGGAGAACAACCAGTATATCAAATAGCACTGGCTGTTACAGTGAGAACAACCAGTATATCAAATATCACTGGCTGTTACAGTGAGAACAACCAGTATATCAAATAGCGCTGGCTGTTACAGGGAGAACAACCAGTATATCAAATAGCACTGGCTGTTACAGTGACAACAATCAGTATATCAAATATCACTGGCTGTTACAGTGAGAACAACAAGTTCATCAAGCAGCACTGGCTTTTACAGTGAGAACAATAAGTACACCAAACAGCGCTGGTTCTTCTCACTGTAACAGCCAAGAAAAAGATTAGTTATGTTAGTAGCTGTGCAAGTAGCTTGGCATGATCTGTAAATATGCCGGATAATAGAAAGACAAATTAGTTAATGTAACAGAAGAACAAAGTCAATTGTTTATTTTATTCCTTAATCTTTATGAAAGATCTTCAGGTAAAAGCATCATTCGTTTACAATAGTATTGCAAGTAACAAAAAAATTATGTAAATATATGTTGTAAAGGAATGATGTATCCACCTGAAGAGCATCAGTAAAGATGATGTGAAGCACTTGAAGAAATTGCGAGTGCACTTTTTTGATCATCTGCTACATTAACTACGTATGTATGTATGTATGTATGTATGTATGTATGTATGTATGTATGTATGTATGTATGTATGTATGTATGTATGTATGTATGTATGTATGTATGTATGTATGTATGTAAGTATGTATGTATGTATGTATGTATGTATGTATGTATGTATGTATGTATGTATGTATGTATGTATGTATGTATGTATGTATGTATGTATGCGGATGCATGTATAATACACCAGGTGGTATATTTGTTTTAAGTAATATGTTCAGGGTTGGATTAAAATTTTACACGCAACGAAATAACAATCAGCAATGTACACCTTACGTGTATACTTTAATTACATTACCGTACAATCACTAGTATTTTCGCTTCAGATACAATGATATTTGGCTGATATACTGCATCATACTATTGCTTTCAGATACAATATATCTGGCCTGATAGACTGCATCATACGAATTCTTTCTGACACTATGATATATTGCCAGATACATTTTTATTATTTGTTTCGGATACAATTATATCTTGACTGATACATTGAACGTTCATATTGCTTTCATGTACACTGATATATGGCCTGATACACTGCATTATACTATTGCTTTTAGATACAGTGATATCTAGCCTGATACACTGCATCATACTATTGCTTTTGGATACAGTGATATCTGGCCTGATACACTGCATTATACTATTGCTTTCAGATACAGTGATATCTGGCCTGATACACTGCATTATAATTTTGCTTTCAGATACAGTGATATCTGGCCTGATACAATCAAAGTTCAGGAGAACTGTCACAAAGCAGCAGCTACAGATATTTTGAAATTAGGAATTATACCAGCGGAACTACAGAAGGACTGCAGATTAGGGAAAACGAAAGTAAGCATGCAAACATGGTTTGATTGTTTGTTTGATTAGGATTTTTAACCTAGCTTTAACAAGTGTTCAGTTATATCGCTACGATGTCTGCAGTTTATAGTGATGTTTAGCACTGGTGCATCATACCGCAGACATGTAGCATGATGTCCCACCCAGTCAATTTATCCTAACACCAGGCCGACCAATCCTAACACTAACATCTTAATACTGAGCGTCAAGCGAGGCAGCTGTTAGTACCATTGCAGCATAGGAAAATCGGGTGTCAGACTTTTATTTATATTTCAACGGCGTAAGGTACTAACGCTTCGTTACGAAATGCAAAGAATTAGAAACCATGCGGTTGTGAGGTTGCATTGCAACTGTAAAATAACGATACAAATGTGTAGTTGTAATATTTGTTCTCATTTATTGATTAGAATAAAATTATGCATTATCTGGGTACTATGGAATTCCCATTAGACAAACGTTGTTGTCGAGATATCTTAGGAATGTGAGGAAGATTAGCGACTTCTATCTGAATTAACACCAGGGTTGGATTCGCCCGATAAAGAGACCATATTTGGCAGATATCGGATTAAAATAGTTAAAAGGAAATGTCAATTAAATTTATTAACTTATTTATATAAGAATGCTAGAATAATGTGCAGACAATATTGAGCCATTTTTAAAATGTATTTTAGCGTGAGACATACTAGATATAGTTTTATCAACATTTTCGCGCTGCTAGTTATACTTTCATATTTATGGATTCAAATATTATAACGGTTAATGAGTTGTTTTACTTTTGGAGGATTTCGCGAGCACGTAAAATTATAATCCCAATCCTTTTGAGAAACGATGAATTTAATACTTTAAAGGAATATTAATAGGGATTCCTCAAAAGACAATTTTTACATAGTGAACATTGGGAAGGACTTATTTCCTAAGATCTTTATAAAAATACAACTCAGATATTACAGTATATACAGCATAATTTTGCACAATTTAGGATCAAACATGTTTCAAACAAATCTGCCTTTGTGTGTATTTGTAAAGGTTTTCATGAAAGAGCGTCTGGTCACGTGGATCGAAGGCGTGTTATATGGAGTACAGAAAAAGAAAGAAGAAGAGAGGCGGAGAAAAGAGGAAGAGGAAAGAAAGAAAAAGGAGGAAGAAGAACGCTTGCGCCGAGAGGAGGTTGAGCGGATTAATCGTGAAAAGATGGAGCTGCGTAAACGGGAGGAGGAAGAGAGGCGTAAACGAGAGGAGGAAGAGCGACGTAAACGGGAGGAGGAAGAGCGATTTAAAAAGGAAGATGAGTTAAAAAAAGCGAATGAGGCAAAGGAAGCGGAGCAAACATTACAAGAGGCTGATTCTTCTATCAAGCCCTTGGAGAAGAAAGAGAAGAAGAATAGAGTGTCATTCCAGTCGATAAAAGAATCAGTGAATAATACTGTAAGTTGTCTTCGCGAAAGCCGATGTAACATTTTCTCTTTGCATTACATTCTTTCTAAAAATATATATTTTACGGAAATTAAGTCATTCGATATTTATGTCGGTCTATCTTTGTACAGAATATTACTTTCCAGCTCCTATCTTGGAAACGTTGATAAATTCCATACTATTTTTGACATTAAATTATCGTCAGTACTCCACATAAATGTAAGAAAGCGAAAGTATATCAGTAACTGTATCTGCATCAGTCTCGTTAGTACTTATCAGGATTGGCTACAGCATCAAGTTTAGGTAGAATGTCATAATCATCTTAAACCTTGAAAAAAGAAGCATATAATCGTTATCTTAACACATGACAATTCATGCATGGAATCAAATAGAATAATTACCTTTACACATGACAATTCATGCATGAAATCAAATAGAATAATTACCTTTACACATGACAATTCATGCATGAAATCAAATAGAATAATTACCTTTACACATGACAATTCATGCATGGAATCAAATAGAATAATTACATTTACATATGACAAGTCATGCATGGAATCAAATAGATTACCTTTACACATGACAGACAATTCATACATGGAATCAAATAGAATAATTACCTTTACACATGACAATTCATGCATAGAATCAAATAGAATAATTACATTTACATATGACAAGTCTAGCATGGAAACAAATAGATTACCTTTACACATGACAATTCATGCATGTAATCAAATAGAATAATTACCTTTATACATGACATTTCATGTGTGGAATCAAATGGAATAATTACCTTTGCATATGACAATTCATCCATGGAATCAAATAGAATAATTACCTATACATATGACAAGTTATGCTTGGAATCAGCTAGAATACTTACCTTCATACATGACAATTAATGAATGGAATCAAATAGATTACCTTTACACTTGACTATTCATGCATGAAATGAAATAGAATAATTACCTTTACTTATGACAAGTCATGCATATAATCAACTAGAATAATTACCTTTACACGTGACAATTCATGCATGGAATCAAATGGAATAATTACTTTTACACATGACAATTCATGCATGGAATCAAATATAATAATTACCTTTACACATGACAAGTCATGCATGGAATCAAATAGATTAAGTACCTTTACACATGACGATTCAGTGGAAGCAAAATATAATAGTTATAATGAAACTGAAATATATCGGAGCTTAAAAAAATTAAATTGAATAAGTACTTTTACAGGTAACAATTCATACTTGATGGAAAATATAACAGTTAGCATAGAACATGACAATTCATGCATGGAATAAAATTTAATAATTACCATACACATAACAATTCAGGATTGAAGTATAATGTGAATATTATCATTAAACATGACAGTTCATAGTTGAATTGAACATTATAATTAACATAAATAAAGGTAATTCAGAGTTAATTGTGAAATTTCATTATCAACCTAAATAATGACAATTCAATGTTCAAGCAATTCTTACTTTTTTCTTTCAGTTTCGACGGTCAAGTTCAAGTTCAAAATCAGGTAATATTGATAATTGTGACACAGTGACAGGTACTGAGAATCGCATCCAAATTATAAATGGGGAGGATAAAGGTGGTTGCAAGACATGCAATAATTTGCAGATTTAATTGCTACTACTCCTACTACTACTACTACTACTACTACTACTACTATTACTACTACTCGTAGCAGTTTCAATAGTATATTCATCGTATTTAGTATCATCATCAACTGTTATGCTTTGACATATGTGTGGCTTTGACCATGCATATCTCTGCAAAAATAAATGTGATCATAATTAGATTATTGTAAACATTTAAACTGTCAGACATATTTATAAAATCAACTTTATTAAATTCCACAATGTTGTGATGGTACAGCCCTGAAACAGTAAGAATGACTACGTGCATTTAAACCTATGTTTGATCCAGCAGCAATTGGGATCTCACCTTCTGTTTAGATCATGCATCACCAATCGTAAGCGTAAAAACTAATGGTAAATTCCGAATATGTTGGTATAAGTGTATTGTTCTTATCAAATGCGAGACTGGTATCAATGATACAGTTTTCTCAAAGATCTTTGTGTTCTAACACAGTTTGCTCTGTCTTCTATAGAACAGCAGACTACACTAATTCCTAAGAATTGGTCGAAGGGAGAGCTAATTGGTTCCGGCGGATTTGGCACAGTTTACAAAGTTGTTGATGTTGAGACAAAACAGGAGCAGTTTGCCGTCAAGCAAATCGCATTTTGTAGCAGCAACGAGACTAGAAAGGTAAAAAAAAATAATACTTGATTGGTATAAAGCAATAACGACCAAACTGGACAACTAAATGTAAACAACGTTAATATGATTCCAGTCTTGACAAAATAATGTAGAAATAATATTGTCACATCTTGTGTAATCCGCATGATGCTAATTTAAAAGAAACCCCTGATCATACCATAATAAATATTGAAATAATTTACATGAATATTCTGAGAATATGTATCAGAATTATTCTGAGAATATGTATCAGAATATGTATCCAGCAGGTAATAAATTGTTTGGATGATTTGATAATTTAATAAAATCTGGGTGAAGATGACTCACTAGTTTTTATTCTAGCAAGAAAAAGCCTGTGTATTTTATTGTATTTAGTAGCATGCGGTCAGAAATATTCTTAAATAATTAAGTAACGTAAAACGTCAGAATGAACTTTCAGGATTCTAATTATCTCCTCTATGGCCAATAAGGTGATGATATGAAATGAAGATTGTTGTTGTAGATTACAATCTTTATTAAGACGTTTCTCTTATAAATTATTTAAGCCATTGATTCTTTTTGTTCTTCTTGTTCTTCTTGTTCTTCTTCTTCTTCTTCTTCTTTTGTTATTGTGTGTGTGTGTGTGTGATTTGGATTTTTAGCGTAGCTTTAATACTGTTTCAGTCATATGGCTATGATATCTGTTGTGTGGCAGTTTATGTCAAGCACTAGATTATCTCACATTATCCTAGCTCCAGACCGACCAGTCCTAGGAATAACCTCTTAAAATTGAGTGCCTAGTACGGCAGTTGTTAGTACCATTTGTAGTAGTCTTTAGTAGGACTTGGAAGAGGTTCGAACCCTTGACCTTCTTCCTCCGAAGCGGACGCTCCAACCATTAAGAGGGCGGAGTGGTCTTGTTGTTGTTATTATTATTATTATTATTATTATTATTATTATTTTTATTATGTTTTTTTTATTATTCTCCTCCTTTTTTCTGATTCGTCGTATTATTAGCAGAAACATTAGAACTGTATACTATGTTGCTAATCAATCTCCTTTAAAGGCGTATTTATCCATATAACTGAAATTTAATTTGTTTAACTGTTTTTAGGTCATGGATTCCTTGAAGAAAGACGTCTCAATGCTTAAAAGTTTGGAACATGTGAGGATTGCAAAGTATTATGGATCTGCTGAAGAAAATGATGTCTTTTACATTTTCATTGAATACGCACAGAACGTAAGTGAATGACAATATTATTGATTTTTGTTTGGGAACGAGAAATCCAAAATAATCCGTGTTATGTTCCTAAGTGAAAAGCACAAACACAAACACACCCACAACCACACCAACAAACAAGAGAGAAAAAACAGACTACAAACAAAATAAGACAGGAAAGCAATCTGAGCGTAGCATGCGAGGGTTTTGCACTGTTGTTGAAGTATACTTGTTTACGCTTAATGTATCCTCCTTCCTGAACAATGAAGTCATTCGGATGTCATCTTCCTCAAAGGTTGATGACCAAATGAAATACATACAATAATACAAAGAACATAAATATGTAGCTTTTAAATATGTGGATAACGATAGGTTTGATAAGCGTCTGCGTGCTATATGCGCAAGTGTACGTTGGATGCTAATACTGTGCTTATTACAATGAATGAGCAAATATGTTGATTACCAATTCATTACTTATTGCCTGCCGTAATGTATATAGTTATTGAATAATGATTATTGATAGTTATTGATTATTAATTATAATTAATTAATTATTATTAATAGTTATTGAATAATGATTGTGACACTAATAGTTACGAACTGTGCGATGAGACTTTTTTCTGATAAACATTATAAGCACGAGTGCAATCATTCATTAAGGGGGGCGATCTTTTTTAAAAATGAGGATCAATCCAGCCGCTGTTGGAATCACTATACCTGAACTGTAATTACTTAGAAACGAACCCATAATTGACCATGTACAGTATTACAAGCTTGCACACGGTAAATGTGAAAGGTAGTAACGTTAACGTCATTTGTCATAAAACATGACAATGGAATATTGCAAGGCAAGACTTGCCCCAAAGTTTAAGGTTTTTAGTTTAATTAAAGTACTGTGTAGCATCAGCAAATAAGAAAGAGTGCATGAGCAGTCTCAAAACATAGTGCTCTAATAAATACTAGAAAAATAACCACTTTCCTTCAATTTCAATGGGACCGCTCCGGTGTCCAAGTGGTTAGAGCGTTTGCCGCGGGAGCTGCAGGTCGTTGGTCTAATTTCCGACGGTTCATACGAAAAACCTACAAAAATGGTACTAACAGCTGCCTCGCAAGGCGCTCAGCATTACATGATTAGTGTTAAGACTTGTCGGCCTGGTGTCAGGATAATATGACTGGGTGGGACATCATGCTACATGTCTGCGGCATGATGCCCTAGTGCTAGACATCACTATAAATTGCCTCATTGCAGACATCGTAGCGATATGACTGAAGAATTATTGAAACTACGTTAAAAGTCCTAATCAAACAAACAAAGTCAGTTTCGATGGGCATTTGTTCTCAGTATTTAGTTTAATCGTCATTCACTTTGTATTTTGCTGTTTTCAAGGAACGAAGAAAGTTGGTTTCTGATGTATATTATAACCTATTAACCAGATATTAAAAGTGTTGGGGGTGGGAGATAAACTGAACCAGTATGATATGAAATGTATATATAAATCCATTATTGTTATCAATGAACTGTGGTGGTAGGTGGGGTAGAACTCGCTTTCCAGTAGAAGAAATAAATTTGTTATGTAAACTCTTATATGGTACCCTGCAAGTAAACATTTTCATGAAAAATGAATTGTTGAACAAGGCTTATACAAATGTTACGATGCTCTTTAAAATGGTTCCCGAGTGGCATTAAACCATATAGTTAGTGAGAAATAAGAATACATATCACGTGAATTGCCTTTTCAAATAAATGTCTAAAGGTTTTCGTTTATTTCATAACTATAAATATTATCGTTGGCGCTATTGCCGAATCGTTCTTTCTTAGAAAACTGTTTTGTTTCATTGCCGTCATTAACTGTATTGAAAAAAGTAAGCAGTAATCTATCCTGACAAGTATGCTGAGGAAATAATTGGCAATCAATACATTTTGTCTTCTTTGATTTTGCTATTAGACATCAGTGCTCAATATTTAGAATTAAAAATATCATAAACATCTTATAGCCATAAGAAATGGAACCAGTACAGCATCACTTATCTTTAAAACTCTCGAAAAAGACCAGAGATAACACCTAAAATTAACCATAATAGACACACTTGATTTTTTTGACTTCCAGCAATATTATAATGATGGACTATGATGATGTCATAGCTACATGAGTTCCTTTCTATTGTTTCGTACTTGACAGGGTTTGGATTTAATGAAAGCACATTTGTACTATTTTACTCACTTGATATAGAATATTATGTATACATTATAACTCATATGTATTGCTGAAATACTTTTTATTTCCGATAATTTTGTGCATGATCGATGGTAAACAGTTTGAATCTACTTCAAATACGTACATCTCAAAAAGACTGCTGACTCCTCGTGGTAACTTTTCCAATCTGCACTTTAGAGGTACATTGAAAAGAAAGATAGAATCAGGAATTTTTTTTTTGGAGAGGCACCAGACAGATGCTTCCCATCCCTTAAAAAAGTAAAAGGTTTGTATGTGTGTATGTGCTCCACCCGATATGTAGTTTATATGAGGTTTTTTCTTTTCTTTAAGTTCCCTTAAATTTTAAATTTAGTTTTTCCCATCGAGATTATATAAAAATTTTGAAAGGAGTATTTTTTGTTCTCTTTTTCCCTAGTATTACTATAAAAGGGTTTTCCGAGGTGGGATTTATCTACCCCCCCCCCCTTCAGATCTACTTTCTTAATAATTTTGGATTGACCATGGCTAGTGGTCTCCTGTATCCTGTGTTTGCTATTAATATTGGTGCTATTTTTATGTGTGTTATATATGTATATATACATTATTTTCTTCTTAGGTTAGCCTTCTGGGTCGAATTTGACCAGTTGTCTTATTTCGTGATTTCTACCTCTAATTGGGTCATCACTTTCATTATTTTTTTAAAGGTAGTACATACGTTTATTTTTATTTAATTTTTTTTCGGTAAAGTGAAGTGTTTCATTTATTTTACTGTGTCTCACTTTACTTTCTATATTTATCTTCATATAGTCCGACTGACCTTGAGTCGGGGTCTGTACATTTTGTATGTTTAGCTGTGCTTCTCAAGCTAGGTCGTCTTTTCTGTTGTTTGGTTATTTTATCTTGACAGTCTTTCGAAATGGTTTATTTTCCCATGAATTTGGGTTCTCTGTGCAGTGCGGGAGCTGCAAAGAGAAGAGTTTTTAGGATGTTAGCATCCAAAAGTTTAATTAGTTAAATATCTATATTCTAAAACATGTATATTCCTTAATGGGGTGTTTTTCAAAAACTCTTCCACAGGCCTGTCCACTCCGCGTAGCGCCAGAGAATCTTTTCTAGATTTTCGTTTTGAAAACATATTCTTTTACGTATTTGCTCCCCTTCCAGAAGTTGGTATTCTGCTTCTCTACTCTTGCTAATTTTATATAGATATTTTAACAATTGCTAAAATTATAAAGTTTTTTTTCTGATATTTGTATAATTGTGCAATAATTATAGTATTTATAAAAATATTGACAATTTTCTTGAAGACTAAAACTTTCCAGAAAAATTACATTGGAAACAAATTAAAACAGCGCTTTCCAAATGAAACAGTCCTGCAAAAGACTTTTTAAAAATTATTCTATAAAAGCTCAAGTTTTGTGGCAATCTGTCAAAACTCTCAATACAACAAGAGAGTTATCTTATCCTTGTAAACTTTTGACCGCTGTTTAAACTAATACCACACAAGTTTATAAGGAAGTCAGCCACTTTTTTCAGAGTTGCAATCATCCATGTGTTTATTAACTGTCAAGGCACTGTAAGACAAAGAAAAATAATTTGTAGACATATTTAAAACAATTTTGACATTCGTCTGTGTTTCTTTATTATGTATCAGATCAAACATTTATTCAACATTTCACAGACAGGGAATCTCCGAAATGTATAGGTCTAGACCGAAATAGTAACAAACTTATTAATGTTTGTTTCATTGTTTTCTGCTTCTGTAATATATAGATTCACTCTTAATATAAAGATCGAATTGAAAATTATGAAGGTTTGAAAGACATGATGTCCTAGATCACAAATCCTGAAAAATGCTAAGCATAATCCTTATATGACGCGTTTATTTTTACAGCGTTCCCTCGAAGATTTTGTAAAAGGTAAAGGCCCATTGGAAGACAGTCAGACATTGAAATTTGCTAGAGAGATACTTGAGGGGTTGACTTTCCTTCATGCTTCTGAAATAGTTCATAGGGACCTGAAAGGTAATTCACGCAATACACTCGTACACAATTATGTTTGAAAGAAACGTATTTCAATTTTCAATGTGCGGAACTCTTCGAAGATTTAAAAAATATTTTGGGACGAATCAATTTGCCTTGCCAAATTTAGCTCACTGTAAATGCCTAAGCAAGGATTCTGATACTGAAGTTTAATTAAACTTTGTATTATCTGCATCGAGCCGACAATAATATAAATTGAAATGTACTGTACCTTAGATAACCTAACAAATACATATATCTTTCTATATATATTTGGATTTTTATTAGTCATTCGAATGACATGTTATTAAAACATATCTCACATATAATATTTTAACGTTTTTAATTTAATTTTATGAAGTATGCATATATTGCAAACTTTGTATAATTCGATATAGGGACATAATTTAACAATAATTCAGAAATAGAACTATCTATAAAAATATATATTTTGGTTTCAACGTTAGGATATTAAAAGACATATATAAGTGTGCTAATCTATCTATCTATCTATCTATCTATCTATCTATCTATCTATCTATCTATCTGTCTGTCTGTCTGTCTGTCTGTCTATCTATCTATCTATCTATCTATATATATATATATATATATATATATATATATATATATATATATATATATATATATATATATCCCTGTTACTATGCTCTCTGCATGAAATGAATTATCCCTGTTATTGTGATATCTGTCTGAAATGAAATATCCCTGTTATTATGCCATCTGCATGCTATTAACTAGCCGTGATATGCTGAAAGCTTGTTTGTTATCTCGGAATCTGTTGATCCCAATATTTCTTTTATATATTATTGGAATATAAAATAATTTGCATTTATTTCATCTAAAATTACCTTGCCCTTTACTTTTCTTTCAGCCTCCAATATCCTTCTAGACGGTGAGATGAACACCAAGCTGTGTGATATTGTTCTTTCTACTACACTTGAGTCTCATACGTTCGCTAGCAGAGGTTGCACAACTAGCGTAGGGTCCTCCTTTTGGGCATCACCGGAAGTTGTTAAGGGAGATAAATATAACGTGAAGACTGATATCTGGTATCTATCGTTTTTTTTCTCTCCTGAATATGCCATTCTTTTTCTGTTTACTGGTTTTCATGCTTTCCTTCATTTTATTTACCGAAAGTTCCACAACTGAATTAACGATTAGCTAAATATAGAATACAAGTAAATACAAATGTAATGACTCCAGATCTGCAATGTTTCAATGTCAAGCGGGACAAACTTTGAAAACAGTTGACAGACTTGTTCAGTCATAGTAACTTTTGGTTAAAATGGAAGATAACGGAAACAACTGTTTTGTGTTCTCATCTCTACTGTTGACCCATTTTGTTTAGTTTTTAAATATGTTATATAATGGTAATTTGCACTATTTTCTTTAACATTTTGCACTGCGTATCATCGATGAGAATGGACTGTTGTGAAATGCTCTTAACATTTCAAACCTTTCGTATATAAAAGATTTCTAATGATTTATAGTTGTTTATTTTCCTTCTGATATAGTTCGTGTAGTGTACCGTACATTCGTCAACATAGAAACCTCTATCAGTCATTTAGATAAGTTTGTTTGACATTTTAAAAAGAGCTTATTCATCGGTGGGAAAAGCTAACGAATCCGTATAAGTTCTATTATTTTCGTCTTTTATACCGTTCAAACTAATTACCCGAATTTCAAAACTATTTTCCCTAAATTAGGAGCCTAGGATGCACCATCATAGAGCTGTTAACGGCACAAAGACCATGGTATCCGTACCCACCATACACAGCTCTTCTACGAATCGGATGTGATTTATCCCCCTTGGAGGCAGCACAGCAAGAGTTTACTCTCTCGGACGACATGAAGAATTTCTTAGATCCCATGTTTCAAATAGACAAGAAGAAAAGACCTTCCGCGCAGGATCTGATGTCACATGCTCTGTGTAACAAAACTGGATAGTCTACTTTACTTCCTGTGGCGATATCAACAGCAAGATAATGAAATTGTCTTTTCTAACTACTTTTATATCCCACAACTCCCAGTGTTCCTAAGCAGTGTGATCAAAATTGCCCGGCCCCATTTCTTTATATATTGTATGTTATCCTATCTCTTGTACTGTTTGCTTTATGATTATTTAGTTAAGCAGTACTAGCTTATACATTATGTTAAACTGTTGTTGAACCCCAAGATCTGCATATCACATCATTTTATGAAATGAACAAAATCGCTTTTATTCTGTACGGAGTGAATAAATATTACAATGAACCCTTTTTAGGTAAAGTATACCGAGTTACACAGTGACGGTGTTTTGACCTTAAATATGTGCATGACCTGATTTTATTCCACATGAACAAAAGACAACTTACATACATAACATTCGATTACAAATATATTATATAGCATTACATAATTAATTTGAAAGGAAGGAAATATTACCTAGTAGCCTCCCTTCTCCCTACACACCGGAAGCTCAAAACACACCGGAAGCTCAAAATCATTGGATAAAGTCAGTAGACTGGTCCCATACTTGTGCGGATATAACGGCGAATGCCCTGAAACTTTTGTAATATTAATTGATGGAGCAATGGAAACGTTTAGAGTTACATGAACCAGTTAGATACAATGAATGGCAACTTTTAGAGTAAAATCGACAAGTTAGAGAAAATGTTACTATTATAAATAAAACGAACAAGTTAGGTACTATGTCTCCAGCAGAAAAGAGGTTGCATTGCAACTGTAAAATAACGATACAAATGTGTAGTTGTAATAATGTTGCCAGTTTGGGTGAAATATTTCAGACATAAGATGTTCGAATCAAATCTATAGTGACCATAACTTGAATATAGGTTATTATTAGTATGTCAAAATACAAGTTCAAGCATATATATATATATATATATATATATATATATATATATATATATATAAACTGAGTAACTATTCAGCATGTTCAAAGTTTAGTACATATATACCACGCTAGCCCAACCGTAAAAAAAAAAAAACAGTTAACAGATTATATATGGTGTGACAAGTTACCTAATAAAGCAATTTCAAACTCCCTATGTTTTCGAATCTGATGAGTGTGTGATTGTCAGGCTGATACATGTTGTTCATGTTATAAATAAAAGGAGATTATCATGCCGATAAATATTTCGTTCATGTTAAAAGTAAAAGGGGATGATCAGGCCGATAAATTTCGTTCATGTTATCTTTGAAATTGGATTATCAGGCTGATAAATTTTGTACACGTTTTAAGTAAAAAGGGATTAGTATGCCAATAAATTTCATTCATCTTAAAAGTAAAAGTGGTTTATCAGGCCGATAAATTTCGTTCATGTCAAATTAAAATGTCTCATTAAGCAGAGCAATGTCTCATTAAGCAGAGCGACGTTGACAAACATTACTATGGCCTGGGAATTCAACATCTTAATACATTGTTAGCCTGTAACGTCTGTGTAGAATCTCATTAAAGGCATAATAGGGAAGAACACGTTCCAATATAAAGTGGTATCAGTATTACATGATAAGCAACATTATGCTTCATTTAAAAAAGTAAATGTACTATCTGATTATAAACGTGCTTGACCATTGAGTGCAAACGCTTATCAGATGCTCGTTTACATTTAAATGGCTGAAATGGTCATTAAGACCATATGAATATTAATGGAATACTTTAGAGTGCAATGGACCAGTAATCCATTCAATATATAATTTGGTAAATTGTACCTTGCTGTGTATTATTTTTTTACAACTGATATGGCATGAATTAGCAATTATTTGTTTCACTAAAATCTCTGCGTCTTGACTTGTTCAAGATTTTTAATTTTCAGCCACAAACTAATGTAATTATGGACTTTCTGACGTGATTTTCATTAGCATTTTTGTACAACTGCGTTTTTATCAATTCTAAAACTTACATGGATATAAATAAAGTTAGCATTTATGTTTTTTTACATTGGTATATATGCTACAGGGACCTGAATTGTGTTACCATTTGTGTACATGTGATTTTATATCTATACTAAAACTTATATGGCTGAAAAAGTAAAGTAGCATTTTTAACATGAACATTGGTATATACGCTTTAATTTACAATATATGAAATATATAAGCATTTGTGTGCATTAACACTGGTATACTGGCTTAAATTTACAAGGATATGAAATATATAGGCATTTATGTACATTAACATTTATATATATATGCTTAAATTTACTACGGTATGAAATATATAAGCATTAGTGTACATGTTCCTTGACATCTTGTACCAAACGTACATGGCATTTTAAGAATACATCTTATTCAGTAAAATATTTTACCCAAATGCAGTATTATTATGGGTCAAGTGGTAGGTTGTTGGAAACTAATATGAATTGATTGTTCAAAGCGTATTCCTTTTTCTACAAAGATGTAGTTTGTTTGCTTAGGATTTTTAACGTAGCTTTAACAAATATTCAGCCACTTCGCTACGATGTCTGCAGTCGGGTAATTTATAGTGATGTCTAGCAATGGAGCATCATGTCGCAGACATGTAGCATGATGTCCCACCCAATCACATTATCCTGACACCAGATTGACCAGTTATAACACTAACCTCTTTTGTAAATCTTTGGTATGACTCGGCCGGGAATCAAACTCATGACCTCCAGCTTCCGAGGCGGACGCTCTAACCACTAGGCCACCTAAGTGGTGATGTAGATCGCTGGGAACTAGAATTAATGGGCTATTCAATGCATATTCATTTTCAGCAAAGCTTTAGTTTGCTATTAACTAGATGTAATGGTTTGTTCATTGCGTTTCTGTAATTGGTACAATGTTAGTTATCTTTTGGAATCTTCTGATTCCGCTTGCTCATCTATGTAGTTTTATTGCTTAAAAACCTGGAATAAGATTTCTTATCATTGAACTTAATAACTTCCGTTCACAAACGTACATACATACATGCATACATACATACATACATACACACACACACACACACATACATACATACATACATACATACATACATACATACATACATACATACATACATACATACATACATACATACATACATACATACATACATACATACATACATACATAAAAGCTAGAAATGAAAATTGTATCCAAGATTATTTTGTAATTTTTCAAATGGTTATGACGATTTAGAATCATCATTTATGGCTTTTTGTGCTTGTTGATTTGAAGATAATTTGGTGTCGGTCATCAAACATATATCATTGTTTTTTTTTTTGTTTTCAATTTCATCGCACAAGTTTACAAAATTATATTTATACAGCTTTTCTAGAGGAATCGTTGGTTGTTTTTATTTAAATATTAATAAATGGAACACAGCTGATTCAGATGTATACTGTCGACTACTTTCATCGCCAGTCCCAGAAACAAATATGACATAGATATTGTTACCTTCATTCAGATGTATAAGATCGCCTACTTTCACCCCCTCTCCCAGCCCCAGAAACAAACACGATATAGATATTGCTACCTATGCTTTGTGGTCAACGAAACCCAAATATTATTACATTAATCCCATCGTTATACTCGTTATCTTATTCAAAGGTTTGTAGATCGTAGCAGATGACGCTAATCCTCAAAATTCCTGACAATGTTTTGTGCTTCCTAGGATATCACGTTCATGGTCAAACTCAATCCTAATACAAATGATTGAAATGATACTGGAAACAAAGCCAGTCAATAGAGAGCGCAAAGTTTCGTATAACAATTTGCCTGGTCTATGTTCCGTATAATTTCAGAGTAACTCGAAACACTTCGGTATGAATGTCAACAATATTTTGCAAGCCATTAAGGTTTTATTTATCTTCGGTAGTGCAAGACATGCATTCAGGAAAAAGTAAATAAGTTTAGAGTTATCCATGAGATTAGATAATTGTAGGCAGGCGCAAAATACTGACGTGCTATAAGTAAAATATGTCAATGGTTACATGCGTGCGATAAAAAGGTAGCTTCTTATTTTTAATGGATCTTTGGCAGCTTCAGTGAATAGACAGTGCAGTGTCTTTCATTATTAAGAACAGTAATCGACAAAGGCTGCTTGCATATAGGATTAAAACGAAAACATAAAACGCTAAGGGTAGAGTGCATCATAGGATAAAACTGACTCGGTAATGTATATATATATATATATATATATATATATATATATATATATATATATATATATATATATATATATATATATATATATATATATAGTATATATATATATATATATGTATGTATATATATATATATGTATATATATATATATATATATATATATATATATATATATATATATATATATTTATATATATATATATATACATTTCAGCAGTGTTATATATATATAGTGTGTGTGTGATAAAAACATTTACAATATATATGTTTTGGGGGCTATTTTGCTCTCTTTGTCTGTCTGTCTGTCTCTGTCTGTCTGTCTCTTTCTCTCTCTCTCTCTCTCTCTTTCTCTCTCTCTCTCTCTCTCTCTCTCTCTCTCTCTCTCTCTCTCTCTCTCTCTCTCTCTCTCTCTCTCTCTCTCGTAGCTTTCTCTGTAAAGTGTAAAGTATCGTGCACATATATATATATATATTGCATTGAGAGGTAGATTACAGGATGGTCACATGCTACATATATCTAATAGTATTAGTGAAAAACAATTAATGAATCACCTTAAACATTTAGATTACAGCTGATAGTCAACAAAGCTTAATCACAATTAGTGATTCATAACGCTTGATCGGTGCTTTTTGAGTGACAAAGCGAATGAGTTTGCAAAAACAAGCTACTTAGGAAAATGAAAATCTGAAGAATTATGAAGAATATATATTCATAGTAAGCAAAGGGAATAATTCCATTCATTGCTAATTTAAACTGATCTTTAATATCCGCTTTCAGACATATATATTAAATCGAATAATCCTTTATAACTATATATATATATATATATATATATATATATATATATATATATATATATATATATATATGAAGTTTAGCTATCTCTCTATTCTCATGTGGGTTTGAGTCAGGTATGATTGTTCTTTTAAGGTTAAAGATTACTAAAGTGCAATAAGTCCTTAGAGCTTGTTATTTTTCCTATGTATTGTCGGAAAGGAACATTGGGGAAAATAAAAAAAAGTCTAGTCAGAAAGAAGTTGATTGAAGAGTTTGTCTTATTTGTATTATTAGCCGTTTTGAACAATATCATGATCAGCTAATTTGAGTTAAGTACTCACCAAGGCATCATACAAGGTTGCCTGGTTGATTTAGAAGTGAACACGTTTGCACTCCTATATACAAGACACTAATTAAACGTACTTTAACTCTAGTGAAAAGTACGTCTATAACACAGCTTAGGATTCTAAAACTTCCTAGTTCATAGAGGACATGCTTTAAGGAAAAAACTAAAATAGAACGGGTCGGTATTATGATGTTCTTCAAAGAGTTAATCCCATGTGTATACGCCCACTTCCAGTTCAGAAAAGAAATTCACAAAAGGGGTTACATGACTTGAATGGCACTAACAATATCAAAATAAAATTGCCAAGCTTACCTGAACTAACTGATGAGTGTTGAAACATACCTCGAAAATCAGGTATTGCAAAGGTAATGAATGTGTTCACCAGATGGCAAACCTGTGAAAATTATATATAATTATGATAATAATAATGACAATAAAAATGAAAGTAATAATAATAATGTCACTAATACTATAATGATACTAATTATAATAACGATAATAATAATGATAATAATAATAATAATGCAAATAATACTACTTCCAATAATAATAATAATGATAATAATACGACTACTAATAATACTACTGCTGCTACTACTAATAATTAATAATAATATAAATAATAATAGTAATAACTATTAATAATCATAAAGTAATAAACATATTACTAATAGTAATAATAATGATAATAATAATAATAACAATATAAATACTAATAATAGTGATGATGATAATAATAATAGAACTAATAGTAACAATAATGATAATAACAATACAAATAATAATAATAGTGATGATGATAATAATAATATAACTAATAATAATAATGAGAATAGTAATAGTAATAATAATAATACTAATAAACGTAATAATAATCATGACATTACTACTTCTACTACCACTACTACTACTACTACTACTACTACTAATAATAATAATAATAATGATAATAATGATAATAAACGTAATCATAATAATAATGATAATAATAATAATGATAATAATATTAGTGATAATACTAGTAGTAGTAATAATAATAATAATAATGAAGATAATAATAATAGTAATAATAATAATAATACAAATATTACTAATACTACTACTGCTTCTGGGGCCCCGAGTGGCCGAGTGGTCTAAAGCGCTTTCCGCTATGGATCACTGCCATCTCACCTCAGTCTGCGTGTATTCGAGTCTAACATTCGGCAAATGTAGTTATGTGATTAAGCCTGCTATTAGCTTCTCGTGGGTCAGTGGTTCTTTCTGGTTGTTTTACCGGGTTCTTCCTCCACCAATAAAACTGGCCGCCATGTATAGTCTATCTTGTGCTGAAAATGGCGCTAAACCCTACTGCAACAACTACTACTGCTACTACTACTTATACTACTACTACTACTACTACTACTACTGCTAATAATAATAATAATGAAATAATAATAGTGTTTATTTGTAATATAGGCCACTGACCCATGATTCATATATATATATATATATATATATATATATATATATATATATATATATATATATATATATATATATATATATATATGCATCATGTGGTACAAAAAGATGTTACAGTGCATAACAAAAGAACATCGTATTTATAAGAAGTAATATACCTGATAGTAATCATTATTGCTTTTTCGGATATAGGTGAGATACAAGTATATATTATATAGTAGTCAAACGAAATAATTAAACCCTAAAACATGTCTGGATTAAGATTTGTTATATTTTCTAAAGTTTTTTTGCAGCTGCAATGGTTTATTAAATAATTACTAATATATGGTCACAAACGTAAGTAACAAAAAAGAGGCAAAGCCCAACAAGTTTTATAAAATTCAACAAACAATTTATTTCTAAAAGTTATAAATGAAAACATAAGAGGAATTATAATATGAATCCAAACTAGTATTTATAAATGTCTAAAAATAAATTCCTTAAGGAATGAAAAGTTTCCTATAAATTTCATTCCGAAATTGTAAGAAAAGAATATGACCGTACTTACACTCATTTATGTGTTATATACAACTTTCCTGGAGTAAGGCGCCATATCCTAAATGAAGCTATTTTATGGAAAAAAATTGTTTCAGAACAAGTATTCGGAACATTAAAGGTATACAATTATTAAGATTAGAAAAAGCTAATTGATAAAAAAAACTCTAAAACAATTAAAAATATATTTTTGTGTGATGTTATGTATGCTTTATCTCAATGGAAAAATTAACCATCGACTGTTCAGGATTACTCATCTCAAGATATTCTTAATTTTGCAACTATAGACAATTTTACAGCATACACATGTTGGAGAACAAAAAGCTTTGTACGTATCAAACACCTTTCTAATGTACAAGAATTTCTAGCAAGTTTTGATGACATAAAACAAATAACCCAAACTAATAATTGTATACAGTATGTTGCTCTTCTCCGAATTAGATCAGTGAAGTGGAAAAATAAAATTAAAAGGATTTTGGAATGTGGAGATACTTCCCATGTAATACTCAACAAAGGGTAAGGAAAAATAATACATTTATTTATAAGATCCAATACAAATCAAGATACAAAAGCCAAATGGCAAATATGAAACTTGATCAAGGCATCTTGGATGTGTAACTGGTGTAAATGAATGGACCAACTCTTTTGTTTTGTGTGAAACTTTGTACAAAAGACACACAACTGATTAGCTATTTATTTTAGATTTCAACATATAACTATTGACCCACATATGGATGTGTCTCTGTATGTACTTATGTATCATTGCAAGTAGTCTTAGCCGTATCTATATATGTATCTATGTATCATTGCAAGTAGTTTGGCCGTATCTATATATGTACCTATGTATCATTGCAAGTAGTTTTGGACGTACCTATATACGTACCTATGTATCTACGAATCTATCTATCTATCTATCTATCTATCTATCTATCTATCTATCTATCTATCTATCTATCTCTCTCTCTCTCTCTCTCTCTCTCTCTCTCTCTCTATATATATATATATATATATATATATATATATATATATATATAATTCCAATTTTTATGAATTAAACGAATTTCCTGTAATATGATTGGATGTAAACGGTCACGTGATGTTGATCAGGAATTGTTTACACTCCGATAAATTCTGGGACTACTTTCGGTTTTTGAAATATAAATAAACATTGCAGACACGTTATTGTGAAACTATTTTGTCATCTGTAAAATATATAATTCTGCAAATAAATATAACTTTTACACTTTTTATACAGGACTGACTTAAAGTAAACAAAAATTATGTTATTTTGTAAAGTATGAAGTTTCTGAATAAACGTAACTGTGACAGTAGTCACATTTCATTTCTCACTAGATCACCGAGTGGGTCTTTTTAAGTATTAACGCTGCTGAGAATGACATAAAATGTTACTCTTGTATAGAATTTATTTCATTGTTACCTTTATATAGTAAGGGATAGCATCATCTTGTTCATATTCCCATAAAAATTGGAAGTATTCACTGAAAAAATCCATAATGATTTCAGGTTTGATTGAAATTTAATTTAGCACACTTGTTGAATCGGTATCAATTATGTAAGGTCATGGTCATCTGACGTAACAGATGGGACTGACTAAAATTGAACAAGAATGTTGTCAGTAAACAAAATGTGTTAAAAACCACGGTAACCATTGCCTATGATGTAAAAGATGAAGTTTATGAATAAACGTAACTGTGGCTGTAGTCAATTTCTTCGTGTGATTCTGTACAGGTTATGTATTACGGGGCGGTGTGAAACGCCGAATGAAAGGTAACTACGCGCTACGTAAATTCGAATGCATTATTGATGGAATAAGTTAATTTGACGATAGAAATGATGAAATTGGAATTATAAGGATTAAATGATCATGGTTGGGTATTTATTGATGTGTAAATTTTACCTAATCACTCACAAAGTTAACATAAAGTCCTTAATTTTACCTAATCACTCACAAAGTTAACATAAAGTCCTTCGGACTTTATTTACTTTGTGAGTGATTAGGTAAAATTTACACATCAATAAATACCCAACCATGATCATTTAATCCTATAATATATATATATATATATATATATATATATATATATATATATATATATATATATATATATATATTAATATATATATATATATATATATATATATATATGCGTGTGTGTGTGTGTGTGTGTGTACTCATCTATATATTTTATCCTGATACCAGGTAGACCAGTACTAGGTCAACCTTTTAATGATGAGCGCCGGGCAAGGCAACTGCTTTTACCATTTGTATGCGTCATTAGTACGACTAGGTAGGGTTCGACTTCTCGTATCCGAGCGGGACACCCTAACCACTAGGCCACCGTAGCGGTAATGCATTTGCATCAAAATCAGGTTTTCACTCCAATAATTCATCGGGTATTTGTCTAATCCGAAAATTTCACATGTTCCAACTTTGACACTCGCATGCAATGAAGCAAGGTTGTAAACCATTAAAATTGTTTTGGATGTATACATTTACATACCTTTGTTGTTACCTGGCTATTCTGCTCAGAAACGCAATGAAATCATCACAGCTGTGAATGCGTTCCATTTCAAATGGGTAACATTCCTCCCTGGTAAGTAAGAACGCGAATGCAATTCAAATGTGTTAACAATACTCCCTGACTAAAAGAAATGCACACCAATTCAAAAGGTAACATTACCGTCTGATAGCATGCATAATGACGGAGTAAAATAAATCACATGTTTCCATTGGGATGGTTTAGACTTTCATTATTTGTAGAATAATTTAACAGAAGACCTTAGAGTACCGGAGGACCAATGAATGCCAGGGCGCAAGTGCTCCATTCAATCTCTCCATCGGTACATTGTACACAAAAGTGTTTTCTGTACAGGTTATTAAATATTTACAACTTTTATGCCATAAAGTAACTAATAAGTGTTGTAATGTTTAACTACAATGGTCGGTCTGACATAAATAACATTTGCATGTGCATATATATATATATATATATATATATATATATATATATATATATATATATATATATATATATATATATATATATATATATATATATATATATATATATATAATAAATTCAATGTATATGAGTTATATCAGTATTGTGGAAATGTTGATTCGCATTTTTCCTAAAACATGCATGGTAGGATGCTATTGAAAAATCCATGTATTCACACTGGATGTTCAAAGCATAATTTTCTATAAAGATGCATTTTGCAGCAAACTAGAACTAATGGGATGGGTGATATAGTACTTTTCTGAAGCAATGTTTTTTAATGATTGAAGCTTCTAAAACTGATCTTTTATTTATGCAGCTTGACTCTACATACATACTTACGTACGTGCATGCATGCATGCATACATACATACATACATACATACATACATACATACATACATACATACATACATACATACATACATACATACATACATACATACATACATACATACATACATACATACATACATACACACACAGCTAACAGTATATACAATGTTTCACGCGAAGTGTTTACAACAAATTCAGTTGCTTTAGCTACATTTAATGATCTGAAAATGTACTGAGCTAGTCCTGCATATAGGATAAACTTGACCATGCTAGTTTGAACGAAGTAACATAATATCAAAACCTCGAAATAGTATGTGTGTGTGTGTATTTGTCTCTATCAAAATGTTTTTGTTTTGCTGTGTTTAAAGACAGATTGGCCTTACGCAACTATGATTTGGTTATATATCATTTGTTGTTGTTGTTGCTGTTGTTGTTTTATTTGAGAACAGCTATGGCACAGTAGAAGACAAGAAGGGCTTCTGTTGTTAAAAGTAGTTCTCAGCGCGTGTACACCATGATTGAGACGATTGGTCTGAGATGACTAGACTGAGATAGGAAAAGTAAGGTTAGCAAAACAGCTAGATTTCTCTGTCGCTTGGGTGGGAAATATAGGATCCATGTTGGGGTTTCGGACAAGCCTCGAGGGGAGACAAATAATATAATCCCTAGGCTGGGATTTAATTGTCTCGACCCGAACCCCAACATATATTCTATATTTCTCACCCACCCACCCACACACACACACACGTACGTACATCATCATCAGCAGCAGGAACAACATTATCATTATCATCATCATGATGTTTGTGTTGCCGTTTTTACCTTCAAAATAATTTGGTTTCGTTCATAAAGTTCTTGTATGATTGTTATTCCGTTCATCAATTTCTTGATTTCAAGAGGTAGCACCGTGACGCTATGTACACTTCAGCCATCACTGACTAAAGAAATGAGCGCAAAAGTGCCGACTGGTATACTACAGGCCCACAGGACTGCCAGGAATAACGCCCATCAGACTACCTGCCACTGATCAACTGCTACTGGCTGAACCTTTGCATGCAACGGTATACAGACAGCTGCCGACACTGGAGATGCAAAAGTCATGTGTGAAGGTATCAAGAAGGAGACAGAACTGTTAACATAGATTCAAATGCTCGGCTGAAACAAACGAAAATGACATAATGTCATTTATAAAAGCCGAAACTGTGTTGTTCTTCTTTCAAACATCAATCAGGTTGACGTTCAGATTTACGCTGACATGACTCCATCAATATAGCGGACGTTTGAATGGAAACGTTACGTCAGCGTAAGTCTCTAAATGTCAACTTGAATTCTTAAATACACTAGCATGACTATCAGTTTGTAGAACGGCTCAACAACACGACATGAGAATTCATATGTGGTAATTTTATCTGACGGCCTGTCTTATTGGCAGAAAGCCAAACAGGGTTAGTGTAAAATATATCCCAACCAGAATGTGCAATAACATTATTCATTATGCATCTATGTATGCTAATCGACATTTCGGTTAAACGGGTAGACTCATAATAGAAGTTAGTGATGATCGATGATCATCCATTTTCTCCTCATAATAATCTACAAACGTGTTTAGACATTCGTACGGAGATACTCCAACAAAACGTGGTGGTTAATCATGATCACCAGACATTATCACAGCAGTATTCATCAACAATAGCCAATCAATATTTTTTTTTTAATGTTTCAAGCGACACTGTACATATTTCATCCCAAATGATGATCCTCGAAATATCTTTCTCACCCATTCGTTGGGGAGTCCAAGTGTCTTCTTTCTTTCTATGATAAGTACAAGATTATACTCCTCGTTCATTCATCTGTCTAATGAGTCTGTGTACAGGTGGTAATACAATCATATCAACACAATACAACGTATTGCGACGTCATAATTCTGTTGTTTTGCCAGAAGTCCGTTTAGATAAACTGTCTTATTTCTAGTCATAGGATCATAAACATATAGTG
This sequence comes from Unio pictorum, assembly GCA_030141615.1. Classification (NCBI taxonomy): domain Eukaryota; kingdom Metazoa; phylum Mollusca; class Bivalvia; order Unionida; family Unionidae; genus Unio; species Unio pictorum. Next base: position 10,210,753 of record JARLTB010000034.1, on the reverse strand, counting down.
CTAATGATAGATTTGATATTTTATTGGTTTCGGAATAAATATTTGTATTTCAACTTAGGCAGATTCATAAGAACTAAGTATCGTTTCTTGTTTTGTTCTATATTCACTCTATGGTTCATAAGTAATAATATGTAGTTGTTTTATCAATCATGTATTTTTTGATCGATATAAAATAAATCTATGGCGACCCTAACGCACATTTAGAAAATCGGTTTAAAAATTGATATTAGTTTAATCGTTACTTACGCGATCATTGGAAAATCTTAAATTAGTAAACTGCAGTAACTCAGTATCAATATAACTCACAATTTTACCTAATTTAGTTTTGTCAGATAAATTAACATTATTTCGAGTTATTCACGTATTTTCTTCAATGTATCGGTAATTATAAAATTTAGTTCAGCGTCGTTTATAATCAATCTTGTACAATGTCGTTTATGATCATATGATCCTCGGTGGTTAAATTTACCACTTATTTTTATGCCACTATTTTTAGCGATTTTATTTTAAAAATCAATTATATCAGGATCTTCATCATGATACTATTTATTTTGCTGTGGTACCTCACCCCCCACGTGTTTCTGCGATCTATATTATACAATTGCATTACTTACAACCAACGATAATACTAACTTTTGAATAGAGCATATATCGTAATGAAACTATTGGTGCCCACATTTTCTTTGAAACGTCTTTGCCAAACAAGTTTTAGATTTTCAGCAAATGCTAATGAATCTAGTCAGTTCAAAGTCCGGTAATTGTCCGTTTATCGATGTCACATGTCACATGTTGGATGTCCAAATCTGTTAAAGTATTTAAAACATCCTCCCATTCCACGAAAACTTCTGGGATAACATGCAACCATATAATAATAATCGTTTTTAGTACTCCATAATCCACCGTGTCCATATTGGACACAATTTGATGTTATATCATCTGGAAAATCAAATTGAGTCGGTTTAAATGAATTTTTCCAATTCTAGTAAAATGTGCAGGAAATGGCGGAATGGTGAAACAATTATTCAGTAATTGTACAGTTCTGTTATGGCCAGTGTATGTTAACGCAATATTTCTTTCATGTCTTTCTAGACAGAATCTGTACGATAAATATCTGCATTAGATCGTGCAAATTGATCATGGTTCCATCATCAGATTTTGGAAAAACCGCACCGATACAGGATCGGTTTGACTTATTTCGTTAATGGAATCAAATATTGACCGTGATAGAACTTAACGGTTCTATCTATCTCTTGGAACTATTGTCAGTGCAGATGTCCAAGCATGCGCATTATGATCAACGATGTTTGTCGGAGTTACGTAATATAAATATTTTGACTCGTATAATATTTCACCTGTTATTGTTTCTACTGTTATTGCTGCTACTGCTATAGAGAATTTTACTGTTTTTATAACTTAGCATCGTTTGCTGAATCTCTTATATCTCAGACTGATCCAGCCCATCTGTATATATTTTTACACGTCGTAGATTTGTTAGTTTATTTTCCCATATCGCGTTTGTGAATTAGTATGTAATTCTCTTGGCAACACTATTTAGCCTTGGAAAAAAAAAAGGAAAAAAATGTCCTTTGAGATCATTAACGCTGGGTTTATCATTCACTGGGCATATTGCATAAATAACTCCAGTCACATAATATGCTCGCTCACAATACGGTTTGTATGACTAGTCAATATTCCTCGTTTGGAATTTTTTTTAAAGTAACAATATTTCCAGCGTGAATACGTTTCTCACGGGTAATCCCAGCATCGTAGTCCGCTACAGTACATTTTACTCTGAACATCTATTTTTGATTATCGAGATAATTAGTAATCTTTGAAGCTCAATCAATTTTCACTGTACCATCAGTAACATCTTCAGACATATCTTTGGTGTTACGAATAATTATGAATTTTGACCACACATGAGGTGCAGCATCATCGCCAAATTCCATGTTGTCGTCACGAATACTTTTAATCAAAGTTTTCGTCAGATCAATCAAAGCTTACCACGGAAGGTCGGCGTTCTTATGTCAAGATCGAATACAGCTTTAGAATGCTTGGTTGTTGATAATCTCTCAACTTCTTCCATGTTTTTTTTAAAAATGCAAATATATATTTAAATTGAAATATAATTATATTTCAATTTACATATTGTTACGTGCTTAGGCTCGAATAAACAGTAACAAAGAAAGAGTGGAAATAACAAGCTTGTAAAAACTTAATAAACAATTTATTAAGCACAAATATTTTCCAGAAAAGAAAAATAAACTTTCGGTTTTAAGAATGAATTCCAAAATTAATCCAAAAATAATTCAAAATATTATCCACTAGAGAAATTGCAAAAGTCCTGGTAATAAAATGTCCAAATAATTCCAAGTTCGAATCTTAGTGATGTATCCAAGATGGAAGACGATGTCAAGTGATGAAGTCAGTTCTTGGTAATGGAATTCAATGAGCACAATTACTTTCCAGATAAATAACAAAATAAATCCTCTTGATCCAAACTAATTGAAATAATTTCCAATACAAGGTAATTTAAAATAACTCAAAACGACACAACTTAATATTCTAACAGCCCAAGTTCTACTAAATAGTTCGCTCGAAAACATAATTTATATACCTGTTTTTACGTAAACAAGAAAGGGGTCATGTGATATTCTAGAATTTTGTAGCACAAATTTACGTTAAAAAAATCTCGTACCTTATGACCCAACTAAAAATAGAAAGATGTTTATAACAAAGCTCCATAATGTCCTTGGAATCAAACAATCATTTTAAAAGCTTGTTTACAACTCTGAAGCCAGGTCAGAAATGAGGTCAGCACCTGGTGTTTATTCTTAAGAGTACATGTCATCCCACTTTCTAAAAAAATATCTCCCAACGAATAAATCTTAAACTGAAAATGTCAGATTTGAATCTGACAAACAAACAATTAAAATAAAAAATAAATGACCCAAATCAAATTCACGTAACAATATATATTTCACTAATTACAACACACGCATGCACGCACGCACGCACGCACACACACATACAAACATACATACATGCATATACATACATACATACATACATACATACATACATACATACATACATACATACATACATACATACATACATACATACATACATACATACATACATACATACATACATACATACATACATACATACATACATACATACATATCACGTGATTCAAACAAAGAATATCTGTATACGGCTGATGACAGGCTCTACAAATTGTAAAAAAAAAAAAAAAAGAACTACGTAAATGAAGTATTTCGACTTCACGTACAAAGTGTGGGAAAAAGGAGACTAGGACCAAAACTACTTTGAAGTGTGGCATTGGGGTTAGAGGAGAAACGGAGTTGTTTGTACAATGTGGTAATAACAATTACACACAGCTGGAAAATATTATGATAAAAGATAAATGACGATAATAATGACAAGGTTATAAACGGTGGCGAAGATTATCTATCTAGAAATAAATATTACCTCTCTTATACATTTTTTTTTACGAGTGTCCTCATGCACTAATCGAGTACGGTCCTGTGATCGATCATATCAAGTAAACTGCAGTGTCTTGCATTGTTAGACACAAACAGATGAAAAGAGATAATTATGTGATGGATCGTTTTATGGTAGATTAAGTAGTTATCCCGTGCGTTACTACATAAAATTATATTGTTAGCTATTTATCCAATTCATTCTGTCAACATTCAGTAATTAATTAATACTGATATAACAATTATTTCATCAATCTGAGCCTTCTACCTTTCATTAATCTTCACAATATATATATATATATATATATATATATATATATATATATATATATATATATATATATATATATATATATATATATATATATATATATATATATCTTGCTACATTTTTTGCGCTAATATTTAAAGGAAGAGTACAAACAGCGTGAAAACCCATTGTATCAGCTAATCTGTCATTTCTAATTATTAGTTGTTGGACGATGTACTTCATCCCCTTCTGGCAACACTTTATCTGGAGAGGGATGGGATCCACCAGACGACCTTTGCCCAAAACACACACTGATAATACTGAATAAATCTGAAGTTACCTTACCGGATCGGTGGTCGTTATTGTCAACAAGGACAGCGCCTGCCGTTGTCCACAAGGACGGAGGTGACAAGCGTGCTACTGTTACTTTGCACACAAATTAGAGCAAGAGACATCATCTCTATCGCCACCTGGAACATTAGAGCTCTGTCGCAAATAAAAAAAACTCCAAGAGTTGACACATGAACATGGAACACTATGCATGGCACATTCTGGGATTCTGTGACGTCAGATGGAACGCTCAAGAACACCAAACTGAAGATGGACATATAATCTCCTGTAGTGGAGAGTTGGGGAAGTCGATAAATGGCTTAGGCTCACCTGTAAAAAGGCCATCCAGGGATCTGTGCTTAAATGTCTCCCCATATCCGGCAGAATTATCTCCATTCATCTGAAAGCATTTCTCTTTAGCTAGAGCCCAATATTCACTGATCGGTGGAGGACTAGAGTGTTTCTTTTCATGACTTTAGGGAGAGACAGACAGACATACAGACATAGACAGAAACAGACAGATAGAGACAGAGAGAGAGAGAGAGACAGACAGACAGAGAGAGACAGACAGAGAGAGGGTAGATACCGATGAATGTTTCGGATACTTGTTTGAGTTCTGAGGAAAGGAGAGGATGGGAGTAAGTTTGTATTTTATTGGAAACATGGGTTCCTCTTGTAACCTAAAGTCAATGTGTGTGTGTGTGTGTGTGTGTGTGTGTGTATGTGTGTGTGTGCGTGTATGTATATATTTAGCGTAACATGAACAACATTTCAGTCATATCTATACTTTGTTTGCCATGTGACAGTTTGAAATGATGTATAGCACTGGGACATTATGTCGCAGACATGTAGCATAACGTCCATCCTAGTAACATTATCCTGACACCAGGTCAGCCAGTCCTAACACTAACCTCTTAATGCTGAGCACCTAACGAAGCACCTGCTAGTATCTTTTGTATAAGTCTTAAGTATGACTCGGCAAGGGTCGAACCCCGACATCCCGCGTCCAAGTCGGATTCAACTTCTATGCCACCAGAGCTGTCTTAAATCAATGTACATCTGTATAGGAAAGGTGATCGCAGATAACAACACAATACAGTGAATCCTGAATGTCGTCCCATTTATGAGTTGGAACAGATAACAACAATAGAAATGTCAGTTTGTTTGTGATCGCTTCCATTTCTAAATCAATAGTTACGTTTATAAAGTTTCTTTCATAAGGGAGTAGTAGAGAGATATTTTAAAACAATTCTTTTTCCATTCCATCCCTTGGTAAATTGTTTAGTGTTAGTGAAATGAAATCCGTAGTATACATTAACTAAAAGGATTGTATTACTGACTCCTCGTTTCACATTACAGTTGCATCGACTAGTATTAACAAAAAGTCAGAAATGCAAAGTATTTCATAGTTCACTGAATAATGGGGATGATTATTGACATTTCAATCAGGGGTTTTAAAAATATATATATATTCAACCCGGAAGAGATGGAGTGGGGAAGGGCATTTTTTATTAGTGTCGGAGCCAACGTTCCGCGCAGTGTTACTTCTTTAACTGAATTGCAAGCCAGTCAATAAGTTTATATCGGTGATCCCATACTCCTTAAAAAAAGGAAATATGTTTTTAACTCGGAAGAGATGAAGTGGGGAAGGGTATTTTTTATGTTGGGGCCAGCGATCCGTGCAGTATTACATATTTACCTGAATCGCAAGCCATGTAATTGAACGGCAGTCTATATTTAGTATCAGTGATCCATTACTTCTTGACTTTATTTCTTCTTTTTATGGAGGAATATTAAATGAACAAATATTTATACATATGTTCGAAAATTCTATTTAATTCACCATTTGCATCCATACATGTCTTAGTTACAAGCGCTTTGTGTAATATGTTTTATGTTTAATTTTAACTAATAACAAGACGCGGCACATTTTGTGATGAGTCAGTCTGGTGTTAAAAATTATATACTTTTTTGTTAAGAATTTCTCAATAATGAGTGAAGGAAAGAAGGAATGATGTAAAATTAAGATTTATTAATTTGCTATCATTTTGTTTTTAATAAAATATTTAATTGTTTAGAAAATCCAATGACAATGAATATTATTATCCATAATGCACTACATTTTAAGAAAAATGGAAACAAAAGTAAATCTTGTTTTCCCCCACCCACCAGTCGCTTCATTATTCTTCAGGATTTGTTTCTTTAGTTGAAAACAATTTTGACTACAACATCCCTCTGCAAGAAATGCTGACCTAACGAAACAAAATTCCGTTTCTTTTTGTCATCTAAAGCACATTTGGAGCTGAGTACGCTACATTTTGAACAGTCGTATGTTTGAGAGGTAAACTCTGTAAATCAATGAAGCCTGTATATACCATTATTTGCTTTATAGACGATGAAGAGCGTATTAGAACATGAACAAATATTAATAGTTTAAATGCAAACAAATGTTAATGTACGAGTAGATTAACAATCTTATATTTCTTAGAAGACGGCGTGCCATGGTTATTCCTTATGATCGGTTCGTAGTGTTTATTGAATGATAGTCTATGCTGAGTCAGTACACATGTGCATTGAGTTTGGTAAGGTCTAAGCGCATAACGTATTATATTCATTCTTGTACACTTTCCTAAACCAGCACAACATAAACGTACGTAAAACTGCTTTACTTCCAGTTGTTTAAGGAATACGTACTTTCTTGTTATATTAGAAAAACATCTTTAACAAAAGAGGCATGGAACATAAGGTTGTTACATGTGGTGTTTGTGTTTTTCTTTTAATGTACCATTAGCTGTATGACGAAGACGGTGTTAATGAAGATGATTATGAAAACATTACATACATCCAACTTGAATATAGTTTATTCATCTATTTACCGTTTAAATGTTTTTCCAACATTTCCCAGAGTCTGCAGATGTAGTTGACAGTATTTCTCATCTTCTATTACTTTTAACATTTGTTTTCATTTGTTTAATGTTTTCAAAGCAAACCCATCGTTAATTGAATCCTTTCGTTTGTACATTTTAGCCAATTGTTGTAAACTATTGCTAGATAAAGAAATTCAGCACAGAGCTGAGCTGAGTCGATATTTCCTCTACATATTTGGTCAGTGCAATAATGTACAACTGTGTTTTATGCCAGGTCAACGAAAAACGAAATCCTTTGTTCCAGTTATAAATATTATTGTGTTAAAATTATTTGTATTATATCGTTTTATGTTGAAAAAATTTGAGATGGGAAAAGTACCCGTGACAACAAGGAGGCTTGGAACAGGCCCGCACCTAGGAAATTCTGGGCCCCAGGCAGCTGACAGAGTTCGGGCCCCTTTCGTGTTTCAAATATGTGCGTGTATTTTAAAACGCGGGCCCCTATCTAGCTCGGGCCCCTGACAAGTGCCATGGTTGTCCCCCCTAGGTGCGGGCCTGCTTGGAAGAATTATTCAGTATGACCCAATGAACTATAAATTATAAAAGCGATGGGCCCCCTGATCATTGTGACTACCCCCACTTCAACCCCAAGAATATTGTCTTAGTCATCCTGTCATGGGCTCTGCGTGACACCATTTCACCTTTCAGCCAGGAATAACAGTAGGAAGCTCATAATCAGTGCCGGTGCAAGGCATTTAGGTGCCCTAGTCGAGATCAAATATCTGGTGCCCCCCCCCCCCCCATCCCACTCACGCCCTCCCCCACCCGCCCATCATGATTTGTCCCTTTAGCCCAGCGCCCTAGGCGAATGGTTTGTTCGCCTAGCGGAAGCGCCAGCTCTGCTCATAATATAACATAAAACACGTTGCATAAAAGTTCGTTGTTCCAAAACTTCGGGTAGATTTACTTTCATAGATGTCAGTTGATCTTTGCACCGTCGTCTATTACATTTGCCAATCAGGATAGCATGTTTGTTAATCTAGCATTTTTTTGAATGGTGTCATATCGGTATTTTTTCTACTTCCTCGTCTGAAAATCACGTTTGTATTTAAAAATAGTTTAAACCCATCCCAGAGTACATGATTACTGCCTGAACTATTCCGAAAAATACGTCCCTATGTAATCTAAGCTATACAACTAGGACCAAAAGAATATAGAATTAAAGGAAGGTTCATTAAATCAGGACATACGGTATCGTCGTAACTGCGTAGTTTTAAAGAGTAATATCAACAAAAAG
>JARLTB010000034.1:10100000-10197500 GCA_030141615.1 Unio pictorum | reverse complement strand
ATACCCAAGCCACATATTGCATTTATTATATTGTTTGGGACCAACTATGGTAAAATATAGCAAGCCTCTGCGCTTAGCTATTTTGTCAAGATATGTGATAATGTATTAACCTTTACCTATTTCATTTTCTGACATATTCACAAACTATATGGACAGAATACCCTGCTTACTTATCCATGAGATCAATTATTCATCCACGTGCATATATATCAGTATGATTTAGCATTTATTATGCTGGATAAACGATTGTCATTTGTGCTATATGCCATTTCATTCTTAAGACAGTTATCTATCTGTCTTCGTACAAATAAATGAAATCATGGTTGCAGTCAAAAAAAGACGTAGTGATGTACTTTAATACCCTGTGTACGTTGTTATTATACAATTAATTGAACTACATTTTGAAAACTCCAGGTGACTGTTCATGTTCGGAAATCAAAGGCAGCGTCCATAGCGGACAAATGACCAACTTTCAATGTCCATTGCCGGCGATCGAACCTAAAATAATGCTTTCAACCCATAAATCTCTCTGTCACTGTCTTTCTGTTAGTCTCTCTCTCTATATTTAGTATATATATATATATATATATATATATATATATATATATATATATATATATATATATATATATATATATATATATATATATATATATGTGTGTGTGTGTGTGTGTGTGTGTGTGTGCGTGTGTGTATCTGTTTATGTGTACCTGAATCAGAGATTTTTTTAAAACATGTTCCTTTTCATATGAGTTTACATCGAGTTGGTGAATACATGGTATACTATTCCTCGAGCTAACCAGGCATGGTGGGTTGGGGGCAATGTTTGACGGTCGATTTTGTAACGGTGTGTGTTATTTATATTAATTCCAGGAGAATAATATCATGCTATTTCGTATGCCATGCATATATTGATTGATAACAATATGCATTATTTATTTATCCAGGAAAATAATACCTTGCGTTTGTATGATAGGCGTATGCTTTTTTGTATTAATATGTCATTCATGATATCATAATAGTATTATCTACCTCCTCCTTGCTATATGTTATAAATATGTATTATACAGAAAATAAAGGACACACAAATGTCTACAGAACGTAATTAGTTTATTCCTATCACTTGTAGATTCGATTTCTCTTTTCAACGTCGAATTCTTGAACAATCTTCTACAAACTAAACAAATTCATATCTCCATAAATAAATACATATAATAAATAACGTCTGTCTTCAGAAATATCAATACGATTAAATTATCATCTTATATGTATTCTTGTTCAAAAGCGTAACGCTGATACTTTATAACCATATTATTACTTGAACATTTTATTCTGGGTTCCTTCGAATCACAGAAAAAAATATAGTCCTATTGGTTTTGTAATTTCTTTGTTACAAAGGAATAGAAATATATAAATACATAAACATGTCAAATATCTTTCCGAATCCTTTATTTGGCAACGGCCCATTGCGAGAGGATAGGTGTTTCCCCTTCAATCTCTTCAAAGTTGAATACATACCGTGAATCCAATTGTGTTTGTACTTCCTTGTTTAAAATCACGTTGATCAAGAGACCAAACACTCCCTATTATTTGAATTTGTTGAAGGAAGACATATAGGTAAGCCTATCAAGTTAATATCAGTAGGAGATTATAACCTTATATACGGTACAGTACCCAGGTACTAAAGTTACTTTTCAGTGGAAAAGATCTCATCCGGAACGTGGCTAATCATTTTGCTTTGACGTTTGTTGCAATACATTACCTAGATAATAGCTTGGCCTTCTTGGCAATTCTGTGTAGACAGTGTGGTTCGTGAACGGGCACATGCTGTTGGATCGAGGAGAAAACTTATTTTTTTTAAGAATTTTGTTGTCATCACGACGATGTCTTTATGTGTTTGGTGGAGATGACAGTCATTTTCTTGGTACATATGCTGATCGAAACTTTTAGTCGGATCTCTTACATAATACACGAAGAAAAACGATTATACTTCACACAGACTTCTTTCTCTTCGTGGCATGAAAACTCTAAAACTGGCATTATCTTTTATTCAGCATTACACAGATCTGGAATATTGTAATGTTACAATTGTGTCTTGATTATTTTGCCATTTAAAGATGGGATAAAAGTACGTAGTAAGAACTTAAGGAAAAGTTTGTGTGATATAATTGTATAATTCCAAGATGGCGGACAGCCAAGATATTGAAATGGAGGGCGTAGAAGATCTTAGGAACGGACCCGATGACGATTTGTCTCAGTTAGCACATCTTGATAACGATACGATATTGCACACACTAAAACGCCGATATGAAGAAGACAACATATATGTAAGTAGGATATTATTTTTAGTCTTAAATTATATTACGTCATAATAATAAAGAATCCTATTCTAGCAAAGTACTCAAGCACGGCATAGGTACTTGTGAAAAGTAGTACAAGTTGAACGTACAAAAAACAAAAAACCCCAACCCATAACATATAAAAAATCCATATTGCTGAGACGTACACATGTAGGTTATGATATATAAAATGGGCATGATAAAATATCGTTCAAGTTTTAAGTTTATGGTCGTGGCGCTAAACGTGTGTCAATAATTTTTACAGTATCTGAAGTTTTATAACCATCGCCTTGCCCGATAAAAGAAACAATCCCCCACCCACCCAACCCGAAAGATACCGATAAAACACTGAAGTGATCCTTACTAAACAAAACCTCAAAACTGCAAAGCACATTACATAAACATTACCAGGTTACATGAATACAATTATTTATCCGATTTGCTCATTAGGTTCAGATGCATCACGATTTTACTAGAGAAGGGAACTGGAGGGAATCCAAAATGCAGTCAATGCAATAATCACTTAATTTGCCCAAATTTTCCTAATCGTCCACAATACCTTCTTTTTGCCTAGCGTATAGCAAATGTTGTATTTATATCCTTCAACTGAAAAACATTTATGTTGTCCCATTTGAATATTATATTCTTTGGTATTGTACATGTTCACTTTTGAGGCTTGATGATAATGATGATGAGTCACAGTCGGTTAGCTCGCTGCCCGTGTGTACAACCGTTCCTGTCCTCGTATGTTGATGACTATGTTTCCATGTCATGTTAATTTTTTTATCTGATTTAAGGAAAGTGATTATGATTGTTATGACGTAATAAAGAGACTGGTTATATGATTGTTATGACGTAATAAAGAGACTGGTTATATGATTGTTATGACGTAATAAAGAGACTGGTTATATGATTGTTATGACGTAATAAAAAGACTGGTTAGCTGAATCTTAGTGATATTTGAAAAGCACTCAGGATCAGTAAGGTATATAAAGCTCTTGAGTGTGTGTGTGTGAGTGTGTGTGTGTGTGCGAGTGAAAGAAAGAGATAGAGAGAAAGAGAGCGTGTGTGAGAGAGTGTATGTGTGAGAGAGAGATAGAGCGAGAGAGAGAGAGTGTATGTGTGTGCGAGAGAGAGAGAGAGAGAGAGAGAGAGAGAGAGAGAGAGAGAGAGAGAGAGAGAGAGATATTACTTTTTTGCAAACCTTTGCATCATAATTCATCGGGTAACACAGGACTGAGTGCATTATAGTGAATGGCATGCAGCTTATCAATGCTGTGTAGTGAATGGCATGCAGCTTAGCAATGCTGTGTAGTGAATGGCATGCAGCTTACAATGCTATGTTGTGAATTGCATGCAGCTTAGCAATGCTGTGTAGTGAATGGCATGCAGCTTAGCAATGCTGTGTAGTGAATGGCATGCAGCTTAGCAATGCTGTGTAGTGAATGGCATGCAGCTTAGCAATGCTGTGTAGTGAATGGCATGCAGCTTACAATGCTATGTTGTGAATTGCATGCAGCTTAGCAATGCTGTGTAGTGAATGGCATGCAGCTTAGCAATGCTGTGTAGTGAATGGCATGCAGATTAGCAATGCTTTGTAGCCAATGACATGCAGCTTATCAATGCTGTGTAGTGAATGGCATGCAGATCAACAATGCTGTGTAGCGAATGGCATTGCAGCTTAGCCTTAGCATTGCTGTGTAGTGAATGTCTTGCACTATATAATTGTAATCTAGTGAATGTCCTGCACTGTATCATTGCTGTGTAGTGAATGTCTTGCACTATATAATTGTACTCTAGTGAATGTCCTGCACTTTATCATTGTTGTGTAGTGAATGTTATGCATTATATCATTCTTGCTGGATATAATTGCTGTTTAGTGTATAGCTTACTGGATAGGTAATAGCTCGCCTTCATAGTATTATTCTGTAGCGAACAGTTGCTGTTTTGCGAATGGCTTGCTGTATTGCGAATGGCTCGCTGTATTGCGAATCGCTTGCTTTTTCAAGATATTATTATCATGTAGAAGTAGACGATGAATGCAGAACAACGTTGTTTTCATTTAGGCATGTAAATCATAAGCATAATTAATTTGTAAAGTTAAAAAGGAGGAAAATAGGAAGGAAAACACGACCACGGCGAATAGAGTATATTTGTCCCCCTTGAAATCGATATTTGTATAGTGTGTCTATTTCTTGCCAATGAATGCTATATATGGTATGTTTTGCTTTGTTCAGGGTGATAATACGATCTTATTATATTCATTCAAAATAAATGTGTAGTCCTTGTAGTTTTCATTTGAGTGCGCGAATGCATAACGAATTGTCATTATTTAAACTCTGTATTTTTTCTTCCTAGTAACTAGTGACGCACACAAAAAGGCTGGTACCTGACGTACTGTCATATGATATACGACGTTTGAAGACGATTAGCTAGGAAATGTTTAATTTAAAAAGTGCAATAATGCGTACCTAATTTATGATCAAATATTTGAGTTTTAAACATCAGATTACTGCATTTAATATTTGACATACTTAGCAATCTGCATTCATGTTTCGAAAAAAGCGCATTTGTATGTTTTCATCTGTGTATTCAATCAATTAGTTTTGCATGCAGAGATTCAAAGGTAATATTAGGAGAGGGGAGAAGCCATCAGTATTTAGTGAAATACATAATTTTAGGAGAGGGGTGTGGCCATATGTTAATAGTGGAATAGTGTAAGAAAAAAGAGTATCAGTTATATGTGTAATGTCTCATGATTATGTTATCTCAATACATTTTGTTTAGCGAAAATTTAACTCCTCATCGTTTGTTGTACCTAACGAAAGGAGACATACCGTATTTTATTGTTTAGATTTATGTCCAGTGCCTGTAATTTACTTTTCGGATCGTTGCAACAGTTTTCTTTGAACTTATCAGTATTAGCATTTTATCCAATATTTGAAAATCATCCAAGCACACAAAGTAAATAAATGTTGAAATACTTTTCATTGTGCCATCCTCTCCAAAGCAACTTAGAACATCGTCGTTTAGCATAGTATTTGTCATTTGACATGTAAAACGAAAGGCCTAGTAAAGAGTGGAACCCACAACAAATATTGAATTCTATATAGATAAGAACATGGACGATCTAGTTAGTCAACTATCATCTCTAAAGTTTAAACTATCTTAATTAGGAGCCACCTGTATGTATGTATGTATGTATGTATGTATGTATGTATGTATGTATGTATGTATGTATGTATGTATGTATGTATGTATGTATGTATGTATGTATGTATGTATGTATGTACGTACGTACGTACGTACGTACGTACGTACGTACGTACGTACGTACGTAGGTAGGTAGGTATTTATGTCATGATATTTATTTATATCTAATATGTACTTCCTCCCATCTTTAAAATTGTTTAAATGGCCATGTCGAAATGCTGAGCTTGTTACATATCCTATAGACGATAACGTACAGGAAACGAGCGATCTTTCAATATTTCAGATCTTACTTAACATGTTATAAAGTGCAGCCGAGGCAAATCGAGAGTTCATGGATCATTATTTAACAAAACTTTGATATATTGGGGCGAATGAATGGGATGACATCTAGAAAATAACATATTTTATTACAAAATTATAAAGTGTCCATGCTTTCAGTTTTGAATTGCCAGTTTAATTTCGACATCAAGGTAGCAGTTAAACTAACAGGATACAATTGATCTAGCTAATAGTTCATTGTCCTATATGGTATAACGGTACCAATTGCGCAAGTACAGGTGGGTGGAGGTTAACGTGAAGGGAACATTGCAATCACAAATAAACAATAACACTAGCTAAGATTGGTGGATTATGTAAAAGTTGTACTTTCTGTCAGGCTTACAAAAAAGTTTAGCCTCTTGGAAACATGTGAATTTATGCTAATTCCTATATAGATCATATCTTGTATTTTTTTCTGATTTTTTGAAAATGTGATACACATGTCTGAAAATATGTATGTTGTGACTAGATAACTCATACCCCTGTCTAGTTCCAGCAGAGTTATATCTCTTAAATGCAATGGAGTACTTGGTTTTGTCATCGTCAAACTGACTATCTAACATTGTTCTAAATAACAGTGTGTGAGATGCACGCTAAATTAGGATAGACAATATATTTTTCTCTCCAAATATTAGCATTGAGGTCTATGGAAAAACAATTAGTACCGTGATACCATATGTTTAAATACATCATTCCGCAGTTGTTCTGGAAATGTGACTGAACAAGACAGGTTTGGAAATGCTCGGTATGTGAATAAAGTACGGTTTTATACTTAACATTTTCATTTAGAAAAATAACATGAAATAAAATGACATGTATGGACTTTCCATTAATTTATATATTATTGACTTGAACCTTTGAGATTTTAAAATATAGATAAAAAAGGTCGTTAATAGCAATTTGGTATAAAATGTGCCGCTCGTACTCGTTTGGTAAACACATATCATTTGAATGTGTGTGGTCAACATATGCCCTTTGTATGCATGTGATAAATATTTGCCGTTTGTATGCGTGTGATAAATATGTGCCCTTTGTATGCGTGTGGTAAAATAGTGATCATTACCTCGTGATTATGAAATTCCGAGTGAAGCTGAAGACAATTAACAAGCCAAAGAACACCAGGCTCAAAATTAACCTTGAACAACTGAAGGACCCTTACATCTGCATGTCATCCCAAGCCAAAGTTTGATGAAACTTTGCTCCACTCATTGCGATGGATGTTGATGTTCAAATGATGACATACACTTTGAACACGGTCATCACAACAGCTGCCATGTACATCATTGACTTTCATCGTCCAAAGAAAAAACCCTGGGTTACAGAAGAGATTATAGATTTGTGTGAGGCTCGATGAGACATCCCAAAACATCAGACACACATCAGGGGAAATGGAGTACTGAGAAATAAACAAGAATATCAGAACAAACTTGAAGAAAGCAAAATCATATTGGACTGGACAAAAGTGCACAGAAACCAATCTGATAAATAATAACAGCAAAAAAGCATTCCAAATTGTGACAGACCTCAGCAGACAGAAGCAACCAAGAGCCAGTACATTCAAGACGAAAATGGCAAGTGCCTCACAGAAGCGATTGACATTGTGGAAAGATGAATTTAATATTGTAAAAAAAAGTCTACAATCACCTGTTCACAGTTATTTCCCAATTCTCAAAGAAGAGGTGTATTTAAGCACTGACGAATGGGAAGGCACATGGAGTTGACAAAATCCCAGAAGAACAAATCAAGAATTGGGGGCAGGGTACAGTGATAGAGCTACTAACAAAATATGCAACAAGATCTGTCAGACAGGTGAATAGCCAACACATTGGACCCATTCAATGATTACAACACTACCCAAAACGGACAATCCCCAGCACAACAGAGCAAATATTCAATCTCAGGGTTCTCTGTGAAAAGTACTCGCAACATCAACAAGATATCTATCATGTGTTCATATATTTCAAAATCGCCTTTGACCTAGTGTGACATGAGGCATTGTGGGCGACAATGACAAAGTACAACATCTGTCAAAAGTTGGCCAAGGCTACCAGTGCAGTAATTACTCGAGGTTCTGTGGGGTACTGGTTGCAGACAACAGATGGAGCATGTCAAGGCTGTTTCCTGTCCACCACTCGTTTCAATGTCTACTAATAGCGCATCATGGGCGAAGCCCTGGATAACCTCTGCGGGACAATGAGCATTGGAGGGCGTTAACATAACCAACCTACGCTTTGCAGATGACATTGATGCATTGATGGGCTGTCAGGCAGTCAGGCTGTCAGGCTGTCAGGCAGTGAAGACGAGCTTGCTACTTTAGTGGAGAATCTGGATGGAACATCTTCCAAACTTGGCATGGAGATAAGAGCCGAAGTGACAAAGCTGATGAGAAATAGTGGCAAACAAATCTATATGCCGTTTGTATGCGTGTTATACATATATGCCGTTTGTATGCATGTGATACATATGTGCCGTGTGTATGCGTGTGAGACATATGTGCCGTTTGTATGCGTGTGATACATATATACCGTTTTGTATGCGTGTGGCAAGACAGCTAGTAATGAGAATTGATGGAGAGAATGAATTTTCATTATATCGAAACATATGCTGCTTGTATCGGTGCGGCAATTTAGCTTATAATGAAAATCGATGGAGAGGATGAATGTTTACACTCTTGAAACATGTAGTTTATATGCGTGTGGTAATACAGCTTATAATGAAAATCAGTGGAGAAAATGAATGTTTACACTATTGAAACCTCTGCTACTTGTATACGTGTGGCAAGAAAGCTGATTATCTGAATCATTGGAGAGGATGAAAACCTAACGATGGTTGGATGATTGTTGTAATAGCGGTATTAAAATGCAAAATAATTATGCTATAAGTTTGCCACATTAAGTAATATTACATTTCTACTGCTGTCTTCTTTAAATCTGTGCATTATTATCCTTATAACAAAACGATTTAATCGCTATCATCTTTCACATTTATAATATGTTCTTTCTATGTATATGATCATATACTGCTCTAGAATAATACTGACATTCAGCTGCATGCATGCTCAGACATATTCTTGTATATTGATGTATTTTTAGATAATTGACAATTATTATATAGTGAAGAATTCAAAGCTCGCCAACCTTGACATCACTATTGGTACTGGAGGACAGAAGCAAATTGTAAACGTCATCTATGTATATCCCTTTTCAGAAAAGATTCTGTTGTTTTGTTGTAAGTTATTTTTCCCTTGTTTTTTTAAACAAAATGGTAACAATTCGGGATGAGCAATTCTACTAAAATTGGGCATTTAATGTAACAATAGAGATTGGACATATTTATGGTGTTGAGAGAAAATAGTTTTGTTAGGCAACATCTGGTGCGCTGTAAAATAAAGACGTCTTGAAAAATTCGTCCAAAGGAGTTATGTGGATCATTTGTAAAAATGTTTAGTTACATTTTAATTTCCCTTCAACAAAACCTTCACTAAATGTCCTATTCTTTCATTTTGGGTAACTCACCACTGAATTGATTTCTGCTATATGTCCTTAGCGACGTAAATTTGAAATGGTCGCCAACATTTTCAGGTATGTTGCCCTTTCACTATTAAAGTTTTATAATGCTGGAACGCTGAATTGATTCCATTCAAATATTATTGAAAGACATAAGTTTTCTAGCTATGCTATCAGGTTTACGCGGTATTTTCGACCTCGAAGTCTCCACAATCACTCATTTCGTTAGGCTATCCGCAACAAGCTAAGGGGAATTTGTCGCAAGCTTTACTAAAATAAAGTACAGTATATGATACAGTTCCTATTGTCTGTTTAACAACAGAAAAGATGTGTTCTTTATTGTCTCATTCAAAACAAAAACGAAACAGAGACTACCAATATTTACATGAATCGTAATGGAATCGAAATCATAACTGAATATATTTCGTAAATGGTACAATATGTAATGTAGTGTCTGTCCTACCCTTCTGTGACACGTACAACATATATCGATAGGGTGAGTTGAAATAAGAAATACATATATTTTTTCTTAGTGTAAGATATGTTTTAAATTGTTCCTATAACAGTCACATAAACTTACAATAATGTATGGAATTAAAACACGTTAAGTGCTATTTCAGGGCATATTCCATTACTACCACTACGTCTACTACTAGAAAAAAATCACCATCATAACTACCAGCAATAACAACAACACCGCCAACAACACCACCACCAATCCTACTACTACTACTAATAATAATAATAATAACAATACTACTACTAATAATAATGTAGTAAAATGGCACATGTCACGAGACTAACGAAAGCGTGGCTAGATGTATGTATGCTAAATATTACTAATAACCGACTACCCTAACAAATGCTACTTAGGCTGTCCATGTGAGATTACAAAATATGAAAGAAAATGAGAGAAACATAAAATTCAATTGTTGTGAGTGGAATGGAGTCGCTGGCGTATATGCTTTATAAACACATACTTCTTGTCTGTTTATCATAGATATGGCGTTCCATGTTCAATTCGAACGTTGAGTCCATACCTTCGTATTGCAAAACACCCCCCCCCCGTCCTCAAAGGTTTACGTTCGTTCCTTTACGTCAGCACTTCATGATCCATAACTGTATAATCTCGAGCTATTTATTATTCACAAAACGAGTTCCAACTAATTCAATTTCAATATTTACAATTATGCGTTAATCTTAGACGGACAATTGTGGACTAATAACAAAAACACATTCTTGGTATTTTAAAATTGTCCAGCGCAGATCCTTATTTGGGGCTGCTCGTTTTCTATCGATTACATATAAGTGTACACCATCGTCCATATGCCATATACATAAACGTTTATATTAAGTCAGAATCAGTCAATATTAGCTCATGTATGTCATTAAATCCCCTTTCATACTGAGTTAGAATAAGTCTACATCACTGTCCGTATGTCGTATAAATAAACTCTGATAATGAGTCCGGATATGTCTACATCACTGTCCGTATGTCATATAAATAAACTCTGATAATGAGTCTACATTACCATCCGTCAGCCATATAGATCAACGTTGATAATCAGTCTGAATAAGTCTACATCACTGTCCGTATGTCATATACATACACTTTGAAATGAGCAAGAATAAGTCTACATCACTGTCCGTATGCCATATACCTAACCTTAGTTAATGAGTTAAAAAAGTTAACACCACACTCAGAATATAATATAAATATCTTTCTTTTTTCCAACTCTGCCAATATTAGTCTAAATCAGAAAATGAACCAACGCGAATTTAAAAGCACTGATAACAAAGCAGCTTCCAAGGATAGTTTTATTTTGACAATACAGCTACTTCATCCAACAAAAATACTGAAAAATGGAATAGTGACCCAAACTGATCAAGGATATAGACACGTTACTAATCACGTCTATCAACTGAAATATACAATAGTGCATCAAAATAAAGTATACATATTGGTGACGCATTTGAGATATATTCCATACTTGCCGTGTTTTGTTATAATTTAGGATTTATGTAACGTCTTATTCGTCCATTTTGAGATTTGTATTAGACATATAAATGTAATTATTATTTATTCATAACACAATATGGTTTCAATCAAATATTGCTCTACATACTCATTCGTATTATGTTACGTCTTTTTCCACTTTTAGACTTTGTGTGTCTTCATTCCAGTTTTAAACTTTGTGTGTCTATATTCCATTTTTATTCCTTGTTTGTCTTTATTCTGTTTTTAGACATGTTGTGGAGACATCCTGATAGCCTTGAATCCATGCAAAGAGATTCCAGAATTATTTAGTGGAGATGTAAGTATTGTTATTCTCTAGAGTCAGGCTGATACATGGCAGGTAGCGAAATAAATGGAGTCTGACAACGATATAAACGGATGCTAATTATTGATAGTTAAATTACAATACATTACAATAACTTTGCTTATGTGACTTATGGAGGCACCAATAGTAGTACATACGGATGGTTGTATATCAACATATACTACTCTAAATATGAGTACAACATAATTATAATATTTGACCATTTCATTTCTCTTCGTTGCATATACTTCGTAATGTCTGAATATTATTGTCCATGTATTATTTCGTAATTTCTTGCCTTCAAGTAATTAAATATTATCAGTATGGATTTTTATTAATTTTTTTTTTATCTTGGCTTCTCCTTATACTCCTAAATTAAAATAACATCGTTATGGTTATATTTCTAGAAACACAAGGAATATGACTGGAAAAAGTTTGTTGAAAACCCTCGCCCACATGTCTTCCATACCGCAGCCACGGCCTTTCGGCGCATGCGCGAATATAAAACGGACCAGGTTATCATTGTGTGTGGAGAATCCGGTGCCGGGAAGACGGAAAGCACGAAATACATGGTCAAACATTTCGTCCACATGAGTAAGAGTAACAACAGGGAACTGCATGAGAAAATTATCAAGGTGAGTTAGATGTGACAATTTAGGACGTCATGTTAGAAGAGTGAACCCCTGAAAGCCGGTAATATTTGCAGACACACAATGCACATTCAGTGCAATATTGTACTTCATATAATGTTGATGCAGGATTCACTTTTGTTTCATTTTACATAATATTGACCAAATTTATACATCCGGAAATGATCCTGTTGTTTATTTTGCTTCTTATTTCAAATATGATATTACGAAACAAGGTCATCTCTAGGGAAGCCATACTTCTAAGCCTCGAAATCGCCAAAGTTGATTTACGCCAAAACTACTAAACTTACAGCATTTTGTATTTGAATAAAGAAATGACGTAAACAAATGTATCGTTATTTTATACACATTACTTTTTCATACGGACTTTATTTTAATATAACCCTCAGGTGTTCTCAGTTTCGTTTGGTTTTAAACGGACCGAATGCGGGTAAAACTGATGGGTTAGATTGACATGATTTTACATACATTTTTGTGTCGGTACTAAAAACAAATTTTACCCGTTGCTGTTGAAATTTAATACATTATAACAGTTGCTAGGTCAACCCGTTGCTGTTGATTTCTAATACATTATTACAATTGCTAGGTCAACCCGTTGCTAGAAGCATTTGGTAATGCCAAAACCACGATGAATCATAACTCAAGTCGTTTTGCCAAGTATCTAGAACTCAGCTTCAAGACAGATGGAGACTTAGCGGGAGGTAGGTACAGACACACGAATTAAAAAACAAAGTGTGCAAGCTTTTCGTGGACCAGCTGAAAAGAAGGTATCATCTTCCGAAAATAAACTAAAAAGATTTATGTACATTTGTAATTAATCCTTCTGTTAGTCAGTGGAATTGTTTGTTATAATTAAAGCAATGTACGCAAACACATAAATCAAAACATGATGACACAAAGTTAAATATTATACTATATATCGAAACAGTTTTAATCTTTCTGTAATGTAATGCAGTTTCTCTGGTTTTGCAAGTACATTTACATGCAAAAGAACCCACCAACAAAGCTGGTGAAGCACATATCTTTTTCAAATCGTTAGTCAGTAACAGTGATGCATAGTATGATAGTCATATATACTGATTGCTTTTTTTGTGCGAAAATATATATCTAGATGAGATTCAAGCACAGGAAAACTATTTCTTGAGGTACATAATTGGAACTTTTGTAGTTTGATTCTCTGTTTCCGTAGTTGTCATCCGGGACTATATGCTGGAAAAGTCCAGAGTCGTGAGCAGATGTGAGAACGAGGGAAACTTTCACATTTTCTACTCCCTGTTTTATGG
The DNA here is from genome assembly GCA_030141615.1 of Unio pictorum. Classification (NCBI taxonomy): domain Eukaryota; kingdom Metazoa; phylum Mollusca; class Bivalvia; order Unionida; family Unionidae; genus Unio; species Unio pictorum. The sequence continues at coordinate 10,183,870 of JARLTB010000034.1, read as the reverse complement.
TACACCACCTGCGACCCTGAAGGAATTGCATCTTGAGAAGCCGATCAAAGAGTACCGGTGAGAATTACTTTCCTCGTAAAATTTGTTTAGAGTATCACATGAACACTACGTCAGTCTGCGAACAGTGTTATATATTTAAGAAAAGAGAAACGTAATGCCGTACTTCACCATGGGTTAGAGCTTGTGGTTATCATGATTCCTATAATGGATGTACCTTATTCTAGTAAGCAAAGTAAATAACAAAAGCACACGTACCACTTTAGCCTAGAAGACCAAATTTACCCACGTCTTGAAAGGAAGGGCTGGAATATCAGGCTCGAAAATTGCGTTATCTAAATTTATTTCATTGGAAAACAGCTCAGAACCAGATGATAAAACCTGTTTTTTTTTAAAATTAAAACAAACTGATTAGAGAGTATCACGTGTGTACTGTCATGGAAACAGCAGTTACACTGCACATTGCTTGATGGGATTATGTCAGTAAAGATATTTTCCGATACGGTCTAATACTCTGTGGTTTTGTACATTACTCTAACATACATGAGCCATATCACCAATGATTGATACAATTTCAGAACTTTAAGCAAAACTGTTATCGCCGTTATCATTCAGACATTTATAATCCAATTGTTATAAATCTAGGTTCTTGGCTAAAATCAATCAGTTGGTTTGTTCACGGTTATATGTAGTGTTGACCACAGTATATCTCTAGGTATCACCCTGGAAAGGGTACATACCTAATCCTCGAATGAGACAAATTTCGATACCTGCTACGATAATGTCAGTTTTTGGTACTCTGTTTAATTGCTAAACATTAATTTTGTTTTTAGGATTCTTCAAAGTGACCAGTCTATTTTGGGTAACAAGGAAAAGTATATCAAGATGTATAAGGAACAGCTCGAGATCTTGCAGCAGATACGTACGGTTAGGGAATTTCAAGTTTCATTTTATTGATTGTATTCTGAAATTATTGTTTGTATTCTGTCTCCATACTAAATTATTATTAGCACCTAAATGATCACTGTACAATTTATGGTATATATTTTGTGAACATTTGCTTTTTCTTATTCCTTATTTTTTTATTATTCCTTATTTCTTATTTTTCTTATTCGGCGATATAATTTTCCCATTAGCTTTATGATGAATACATTTAAATGCAACGGCACAATTAAAACTTGATGCAAACTTTACCAGATCGCTAAAATCATAAGTGTTTGTAATGTTAAGTGAATGTCATATTCTAAGAACGTCAATGGGAAATATCAACTTTGGGTTTAATATTTTAGAATCCAAGGGTGATGCAAAACATGTTAGCAGCCGTGGTACACTTGACAGAAATCCGCTTCATTGAATCGTCCACAAAAGCTGACGCATCCGAGCTCGAGGATTTAGAACCAGTAGTATATGGTACGATTTTAGAACCAGTAGTATATGTTATGCTTCTATAACCAGATGTATATGGTACGATTTTAGAACCATTATTAAATGGTACACTTATAAAACAAGTAGTATATGGTGCGATTTTAGAGCCAGTAGTGTATGATACGATTTTATAACCAGTAGTATATGGTGCGCTTTTAGAACCAGTAGTGTATGGTACGCTTTTAAAACCAGTAATGTATGGTACGATTTTATAACCAGTAGTATATGGTACGAGTTTAGAGCCAGTAGTATATGGTACGATTTTTGAACGTACGAAGAGTTTGATTTAAAATGTTAAATTGCTGCTATATTTTAATATCTCTTTCAATTCAGCGTCAGACCTGTTGGGCTTGAAACCCGAAGACGTTATCAGCGCTCTCATCTCCACAAAGATCACTGCAGCTGGTAAGCAGAATTATCTATAATATTATTATCAATTACGTAAAAGAAACCGAATATACGATATAAATAGAAAGGTCGATAGGTATGTATATTTAAACGACATTCCTAACATATCGAGCGCATAGATTCTAAGTTAATCTTTTGAATTAGTTTTGTTTTAATGCCATGGAGTCTAAACAAAATGAAACAAGCTTGTAATTACCAAATGGAGGTAGGAAAACTAGCAATTATTTATTCAGAGTAACTTAGATACATGTCTGCATGTTGTAAAAGACGTTTTCTGTATGTAATACAAATTAATAATGGAGGATGGAGCCATGATGGTTTAGAGGTTAGTTAGCTAGTTTCATAACATAAACTTTATAGGCTTGACTAAACGAAGGCACAGGTGCCACTTGCCTCTATTTGATTTATATGGGTGAAACCATACATTGATATATCTATGCATCGATACTTGTGCTGTACCAATACACATAGCGATGCAAGACTGTCTCCAGCAATTATTTGGCATTCACGATACAGCGTTACTGTGATTCAAGTCCTACGTAAGCAACATGACACAGATTGAAGATGCAAACTGAATACACTCTAGCCCAGTTGATCTATGTTGTGGTGTTCCACAGGGGGCAGTGATTGGACATGTTCTCTTCATTATATACATTCAGCCGGTCTCAAGTGTCATATATTATAATCCAGTGTCTCAACAATTATACGCTTATGACACCGAACTATACAAATCCAGCCACACAACCGAAATTGATGCAACCATTCAAGGAATAGAGAGGTGCACTTCTGACGTGAAAGCATGGATGACAAGTTACAACGTGCAGATGAATGATGATAAAACAGAGGGCATTCTGATCACATCACAAGGACATTCTCATTCACATCCTTTACCTCAGACAATAAATATCAGCAACACCAACATTAAATTCTCAGTCAGTAAGAAACCTAGGTGTTACTCGAGACAGTACTCTCACATTGCACCAACATGTCATAAACATATGGAAGACTGCATATCATGAGCTGAGACGCATCAGCTCCATTCACAAATATGTTTTAGTTGACGCCACTAGAACACTTGAGTGTTCATTATTACTTTCAAGACTCGATTACTGTAACTCAATTCCGTTAGGTTCGTGTCCAATATCTACTCCATAAACTTCAAAAGTTCAAACCACAGCCGCTTGGATCATCCTTAGAGTAATACGATCAGAGTACACTTCCCTGCTGCTCATTACCATACAATGACTATCCATTCGATCCAGAATCAAACACAACATTTGTTCTCTGTGCTGTGTTTCACTAACGGATTCCAGTCTAACATACCTATCTGGCCTCACTTATATGTACACACCAGCAATACACTTACGATCCTTTTCTGACAATCGTATACTCATTATTCCCACTATGAAAACGAAGTTATATGGACAGCGTTCCTTTGAATAACTGACCAAAAAGCCTGGAATAAATTGTATATTGAAATTAGACACAAAGACTGCTAGTACAAACTTAAAGATATAAAACTGTATCCTTCCTTAAATATGTGCTGCATTTTGTATGTTTTTGAAATGCATGATGTTTTATTTACTGGTTTTTGTAATCATATATTATAGATGTTGGAAAGCTCTTAGAGCTTCTAAAGATTATGCGCTCTGCAAAGTCCTCATTATTATTATTATTATTATTATTATTATTATTATTATTATTATTATTATTATTATTATTAATTTTATTGACTGTACTCATTACTGAATAACAACTTGCAGGCGAAGTTTCTGCGTTCAGTTTCATCTTGTTCACTTTGGTCGACTTAAAAGCTACATTACTCATGCGTTACATTGAAATCTCTTTGATGTTATTACATGTTCCGGTCCAGGTTAAATAATAACAACCAATCAGGAATTAGTGTAGCTTATTCCCTGCGTGACATAAAAGAAGTAGTAGAAACACAATACATTTCGCGAAATGTCCTGCATGTTTAATACTTAGAGATGCATTAGGATTATTCGATTGCGTGAATCATGCCAAGTTTGTAAGTATTCGTACACATGGAGAACAGTGATGTGCGAGAACTTCTTCATATTAATTAAAAGTCCCGTATACGAAAAGGTGCAAGGCGATGTATCCACATTTATTTTCAATATTCTTGTCGCGACATCTGTTCTACGGTAGGCTACTGTTTACACGTCTGGGTCGTTGACGCATGACATCAATACTTGTTGTTACTTGTTATTAAACTAAATTTGATTGGCACAGTGTGCCCTTGAAAAAGCATTATGGCACAGTTTGAACCTTCCATAAAGTGTTTTACCGAAAAAGAGTGTTTAGAATTCGGGCTACCTAATAAATCTAAAATGGTTGATTCTCGGCGTGGTTCATTAATTTTTGCTCGGCAAATACTGGTTGGTGATAATGATGATGAAAGTATATTGGATTATTGTCAAATTGTCAATAGAGAAATCATTGAGTGATTTTGAACCCCAAACATGTTTTAAATACTATTCAACTGCACATTGCCGATACATTAAAAAAGATGGCATGATAGTCAATCCCGTTCCAGCGGTATTTCAAAATTAAATGTATAAAGAGCCGAGTATTTAAGATATTCCAAATACATACAATTTAATTGTAAAATGCAATTCTCATTTATAAATCAATTTAGCCTTGGGAATCAAATGCTACAAAATATACAATATATCCATGTCAGAGTTAAGATAATCTGAAACAAATTTGATGCAAAAATGAAATTAAGAAGTAAAAATATGTTCTTGACTACCTCTATCATCCAAAGCAGGCTATGGCATCGATTGACTAAAACCCCATAATTATTATGGAAGAGATAATAAATCTGGTACGGTAGTTAGTAAACTACTGATTCAATAAGTACGTTTTTGTTAGTTGAAAATCCGAACAGATGTATCCAACATACAATATCTGTGAACTCTGGAAAATTGTAAATCACATCCACAAAGATCAGTTCCACAACATCTTCAAGCTGACAAAGCTATCTATGTATATCCACTTCAGAATGAAGAACTTAAAACACACAGATACAAAACAAGGTATACCCTAAACGAATTCACAGATTAATACCTATACAACATGCGGCGATATGTTTTTAAAATTTGGGATTTAAGTAGAGCTCTATAAAACGGAGAAGGATCAGTGAGAGATATTCAAGTGTTAAATATTGAACTTTGACCCTTTCCTCCTTCAAATTCTAATCTACTCTCCCCATCTTTTGGTGAATAAGGGTGAAATCCCCCTCTAAAATAGCTCTTGGCAGCATCTACCGTTAAATTGTGCAAGCGGAACAAATTTGGAATTTCTCTTCTTATGCAGAGATATTTAATCAGTGGATGCAGATGCTAATGGTATAAATACAATTAGCACACAATCAGCAAGGTGCCTGACTGTACACTGCTAAAGTTAATTATTTTCTTAACAAGGTTTAAAAATTTAAAATAGAACTGGGTATTGTCAATCGTCAATGCTTGTCAATAAATTCTCTTTTTCACTAAAAATTACAAGTACATGTGGCCACAGCAGTCTATTGCATCTGCATGAAGTACACTGTGATATATTTTGTTGGTATTCATCATCCTCATTACGAAACCCGGATTTGTTCTAGATGCGAGTTTCCTTTGCACGAGAACATTACATTATTTCATATATTTTGAAGATAACATCCTAATGTCTTTCACGTTTAAGCAAGACACCAACTTGGTAATAACATGTTTTCATAACATGTTTTCAAAGCATGCATGCCATACACAACAAAATCTGGTGGCTAAGGTGAATTAAATGAGCCACCATTAAAAAGCCTAACACGTTGAATAAAACTCACTGACAACCATGAGGTAGTCTGTTTTAAATTTGTTTTGTTTTCTTGTCATCAGTTAGCATTGCATATAAATATATGATAAATATATCTCTATCTATAATCTGAAAACCATAAATACAACAGGGATGTCAACAAACATAAAAGGGCATTTCATAACCTTCAAAGATAGAAAGACTGTTAAGTTCGTATGTGTCTCAATGTGCATCATATCACAGGTTGTGATATCGTGAATCGTATTGATGCATGGCACGGGTTTATCACTTCACCCCTAATTGTAAGTAACCTGCTTGTGGTTCTGTACCAATCAGATCCAAGCCAAATCAAGCCATCGACTTCTGAAACATGTCCGGATAGTTCCAGTTACGATCTGTCATCGTTGTGTTAATTAGGATGTCTTATCATTTATATATTATGAAATTCTTAGGAAAGGTGCAATACCTATTGCTAAATTGTAATTTTAATAATATAATTGTAGGTATTATAAGAGTAATGCATGGTTTGAGAATGGTAATGTGAAACAAAACAAATCCATCACTCTAGCTCAAAATCACACACTTCAATGTTTCTTTGATCTCCTTCATACATCTCCAAGTAGAGATTATAATAAAGATATTCCAATAATAAGTTATGTCACTGTGAATAATTTATATTCTTAAACTCAATGTTTAGGAAATAATATTATCACTTTATTCATGAGTTACAAAGTGAATGTGACTAATATATATATAAAAAATATACAGTTGAAATGGGGATTATTATTATTATTATTATTATTATTAATAAAACTAGGCGAAGAAGTTTCGAAAAACAAAAATCCAGAGGAAGCAAAAGTTGGTCGAGATGCTCTGGCCAAAGCACTGTACGAAAGAATGTTCCAGTGGATCGTTAGGCAGATCAACACAGACTTACATCCTCCAGCAGATAGGTAATTGTCTATCTCTTGTAAACCAAGACAAACTATGACTTAAATCCTAGTAATTCCCATGAATGCGTCGCTGCATTAATCTTAATCGTGGATAAAATGTTAACGGTCTCTCTCTCTCTCTCTCTCTCTCTCTCTCTCTCTCTCTCTCTCTCTCTCTCTCTCTCTCTCTCGCGTGTACATAAATAAAGGCTATCCATTTAATCCTAAACATTCACATGGTAGTGGGAATATTATCTTAATGGTAGACAAAATGTACGATCATTTGTTCATTGTTTAATTTTTGAAGGGGTGGAGACTGCCAAAATATTGGAATTCTGGATATTGCTGGATTTGAAAAGCTGTCAATCAACAGCTTTGAGCAGCTTTGCATTAACACCGTAAATGAACGTCTGCAGAACTTCATGAATGCAAAAGTTTTCAAAACGGAATTAAGTATTTACAAAGACGAAGGGATTGATGTGGCAGAAATTACATTCACAAACAACGATACATTGGTCGACTTCTTAATCAAGGTCAGTTATTTTGTATGAGTCGATTTTAGATTTTCTTCAGACAATGTTTAATTGACTAATACTAATACTAATATGTTGTAAGTTTTTGCAGCCAAACGTACAATACATTAAGAAGAATAGACACGTAATGGAGGTATTGGCCATTCCATTTTAGGCCTTATTTGATTTGTTTTAGTCTTCTGTTCAATGTAACCGTTATAGTCTCTATTTTCAGCTAGCTAAGCATCACTCGTATTCGCCAGGTTACGGTACAAGGACCGAAACCGTTTACCCCACATACCCACACCTAAGCCAGAACCGTGTTTCTTCCACCTACTGTCTCAGACCGTAAACATTGCTCATTTTTGGAGAACTGTGGATGGCAATGGAAACAAGAGCAACACAAGCAACTGCAATTTCTGTACTCATTTTCTTATATTGTTTGGGCTCCAACCCATCTAAGTGCCAGTATTCCCCGAGTAAGAACCTAATCTTGACTAACTCTATGATGTCAAATATTTCCTCTTAAGCTTCCTCCTCCACACTGGTCATAAAATAAGAAGATTGCTTAATTCACACTTTGTATAATCTTGTGTAGGTAAGCGGGCATGTTTTTGAAACATATCCGTGTTGGCCGTGTATCTAGCTAAATTGAAGCATACACGTATCAAGTAATATCACCCAAAGGGCACGAGTTGCGTCTCTGTTTACGAATTTGTAATACTAATTGCCATAGTAGCTAAATACTAGTCGCAGACATTTCACTTACGTGGTCCGACATGGCGAGAGCAGATGCAGACGCAAATCTCCAAGCGCTCTTGAACCATGCCAAACACTGGTGAAATTTGGGAATAGCGGCATATTCAGGGTCGTCATACTATGATAGCCTCATTATAATCGCAGGAGAGAATTGGCTATCTTTCAGTTGGATATTTATTCATCTCTTTTAGTATTCCCTAGTTTTCGTTTTCATCGATGTTGCTGCTTAACAATATTGCCGATAGCTTTCAACATGCTTCCACAGACAGACGAATACGGTCAGTCTTTTCAACCTTCTGCACCCGATTTCCTAAAATGTACTGGTGAAAATTGGCAATATATATAGGATTTTGACTCCATCCATAACGAATCTAAGAGTCGTTCAAATACGTCGTCTTCATGTAAATGCTAGCCGCACCTCAAACATCGGTGCATCAGACAAAAGTGGTTTTGACAGCATAAACTATCCGTAAAACCAATGGGTACTATGGTATAAACAGAACGCCGATAAAGTACTGACCTGAGATGACATTCGGCCAAAAGGAATCATTTAAATCATTTTTGCAAAAGGAACACCACAGGCGGATAATACATAAAAAATTGCCGGACATTACATTTCCCGAACAGCTTAATTGTCTTTGAATTTGTAATTAGGTGTAAATGTAAAACTATTTTTTTCTTATTGGGCATGATTACTTATGTACCACACTCGTTGTTGTTTTTGTTATTGCCCTGTTTTGACGCTTGATTTATGCGGTCAAAGAAACAATCATCTATCATCGTTGCGAAATTTTCGTGCGTATTCTATAATAATAGGCACCTCCTGGTCAGATAAACTCTTTTCTTTTAAATGTTACGACATAATATGTATAGAATTTTGTTTCTCGAGAACGTTACTTAATGTCTACAAATTCTCGGTAATGGCTTTGATGTTATCGTCTTGAATTTCTTAGTGGAGCCTGTTTGCAAGAACATTATTAACAACGGGGCAAACTGAGGCAGCTATCACTGCAATGTACCTTAGGGCACATTGGCTAACACCCAGTGCGGCTAGAATTAGAACATCAGGTAAAGCTTGCGAGATAGCAAGGCACCGAATGCCAGTCCACGAAAGCTCATTAAGTGTAGATTTATCGAACCATAATTAATCCGCAATTACAGATGTCTCATTATCCGTATTTACATATATTTATGTCTTAGAAATTGCGTAAACCCTACTGGAAAAGTAACTCATATGTCACGTTCCTCGTCAGTAACCACATTTTTGAAAGCAATATTATATCGATGATATTGAACCAACCAGGATTCTAGGAAAGTAGTCTCAGAAGCACAAACTTTAAGAAATTAGATACGGTCTTCTCAAGCGAAACATATCCTATTAGTGATCAGTAAGCGTTATGATCATGACTGTCGTGTCTCTAAAAAGCACGTTAAATAGCGCGCCCTAGCTATCATATTGGTACAAACTTCTTGGCCAAGACTGATGTTTTAGGCTGCTAATATAAAACCGCGTGGCCTGTACAAATTGAGCCCCATCTAAATAAAGCGCTCTATAGGCGTGTCGCTGCGTTTCTTTGTGGGATGAATCGTGCCGATGACGCTATGAGTAATGATAAGATCATTCCGGATTCTATTGATTAGTAAAGGTATATATTTGAAGAGAAGCACATAAGGCCTCAAACAAACCTACTGAAGTTTTTGAGAGTTAAGATAGTTGACAGGAAGTTTAAAATTGGTTTCCAACTTCGGTCTGAAGCTAACATAAACCATGTTGGGTGTGCATGTGAACGTATATGATACTTTTTTGTAGCGGCTGATACCTGATCATAATCAAGCATGTCAGAGGACAAAAGCCGATCACGGCAATACAGCACAACTAATTGATTTTTCTGTCACAAAGAAAATAGAATTTTCGTTACTGTACGCTACGACGAAATGAAAATATGCCTGTGGTGGTTATTGGCTGTTATCATTTTTACACCCACGACCTGGTAAGAAAATAGTAAACCAACAAAAATGTCTAACCGGTTTTTAATTGACTGAGGAAAAGGAAATTCATAAGATCGTAACGCGTATGAGACCAAACATTGCCAAAAAGATTGATTGAAGGCACGAATTCAGGTTCTAAGAACGGGAAAACTACTCAGTACAGCAAAAGCACCCGATTGCGGACCATGTGGCGTTAAGCGGAAGTAATAATGAGTTGCCCTTTCGTTAAGCAGTTATTATTTTACATCTTAGAGTAATTTAATAACCGGTAATTTGCAACGTGCGCAACATGCGTGAATCCGAACAAAGGGCCGGCGCAGTAAACCTCCCATGATTTCGACATCGACTATTGCCTCAGCAGGTATGGTCCCGTTTAAAGGTGGCATACTTGACGTTTTAAACCATTGCTGTCTAATCGGCAGATTTCGAAGCCCTCCCGAATTATCTGCTAAGAATGCACCTTATCGACATTGGTTGCTTAGATTCTGAGGATGCAGCCAATGCCGTTATTATTTCTTCAATGCCTCTTTCTAATTGGAATAAAATACTCACATTAAATATATTGCCTTTCCACTCCAAATACAACCATAAGGTACATTTCGCAGCCTAAGAGGTGCCTAAAGTGCTCTCAGCCCACCAAATAGCTCAAATGCCGGAGCATGAGACGAATGCATTGCGTCGTTGACATTGGGCGTTGAGAAAGAAGTGGCAATGGTTAGTTTGCTCTTCATTGCACATACTGATCTACTTTACTTTTGCCGCTGATTCTAAAAGGTGGATAGCGGACAACAAATACACCATGGTTAGATATTTGAGAATTTACAAGTCGTCGAGGTTGATCACGATCAAGGCGAACAACGGGATGAGATCAAACCAATACACGACCAAATGCAGATCCACATTATATGCAGACCTTCAATGACATTGACGTTGACAGCAACTAGTAAATCTCATATCTTGAAAATGGATGATATCACTAAACATGAATAATGTAGGAAGCGTTCTAACTATTATACGCCATCACCGGTACAATAAACATATGACAAATTGTTTACTGTTCGTGATGTAATTATTGTATGCTTTAACTCATTGGGAAAAGCGTTCTAATCGCTGTTCTAGCCGAATATGAATTTGGATTACCTCATTTCCTCTGTTTTCTACAGTTCGAGTTATTTCTGTAACACCCTGGGAGTGGTTTGCTAGCTGTCCATGGATGACAGTGTGGACCAAAACGTTTGTTTTGGTTGGCTAAAAGTAATTTAGTGTATCAAATATACCCGTGCCCGTTATGCGTTATTCCATGCCCTGCCTTCAACGTTAATGAACGCGATTACGTAGATTAAGCCGGTGACCTAATATTGTCTCCGGCCTGTACACATATGGCCAAGAAGTTCAAAAGTATCGATGATGACCCTGCATGGAGGTACATCCTGAACCGTGGGAGGGGTATTTAAGGTAGTCAATGCCCCTCAAGGTTGATTCTTGCCCAAAATGTAAGAGCGGGATATTTAGGATGCTTTTTGAGCAACATGTGTTTGGCGGAGACAAGGTTTCTACCACCTATAGCTAGTTATCTAAGAGCGGCTGTTTCGCTACCAGTATGCACATGCACTAGCGACAGCGATGGATTGTGGGTAAAAAGCTTGCCCTACATAATAAAGGAACATGGAAACAACAAAGCAAACTTGGGAAAGTCAGTTCTGGCAATACGTGGTGCTTGCGTTCTATTCAGCCCGGTTTGGTCGGTGACAGATCGGCAGTCGATGCTATGGTCGACTTAAGGACTGTCCAGCATGAAACAGTCCTTTACGCTCCAGGCGAGCAAGAGGTGACTGTAAACGAGAGACTGATTTAGTCTGGTCAAGAGGCCACACGGAGAGAGAAAGCTCAACTTCCCTTATTAAGCAAGAGATATTTCAACGTTTATTTATCAACTATCAAGCGGGGACCACATGGAGCGAGTGAGAGGCTTGTTAGGGAGGAACGGTCCATTTGTCCGCCTGACACACAGATTTCCCAATCCAATCAGGTTTGCTTTTATGCCGTAGGGTGGTGTGATGTCGTTCCAAGAAAACCAGTACATCAGGACTTCGGGCGTCCACATCGGAGGCTTGAGGTCGTGGGATCGATCCCCGGCTGAGTCATACATAAGACTTACTCAGATGGTACTAACAGCTCCTTCGCTTGACGCTCAGCATTAAGAGGTTAGTTTTATGACTAGTCGGCTTGGTGTAAGGATAATGCGACTAGGTGGGATATCATGCTAAATGTCTGCGGCATGATGCCCCAGTGCTTGACATCACTATAACGTGCATCACTGCATACATCGTAGCAATATGAATAAACAATTGTTAAAGCTACGTCACAAATCCCAATGAAACAAAGAAACACAACTCATGACTCTGGATACTTTCAGTTTCGCCTTGTAATTAATTTGTTTCGTTTTCGGGTTTTCAGTCGATGGCCATCACAATGCTGTCAGATATGTTTTGCCAGTGGAAGGTTGGGACGGGCATGATACAGCACAGGAGTTCCTCCTAATCTATGTGGCGCACTAGGTTTTGCTTGTTCTTCTTCTTTAAAGATTTAATTGTTTATCCGAAGACGCTGTTGTTAAGAAATTAACTGAAACCGACCTCAAAATGTGTTTTCTCTTTAGCCTTTAGATTGATGTTTATGTCTGTGTACGGCGCCATCCATACTTGAATGACAACATCATTTACACACTAGCTAACTTCAGGACACGTTCTGCATATAACAGGATGTTTATTTAGTCAATTATGTATCTTACCTTTTAACGCAGGTTGGTAGCCAGCTTAATTTATCCCTAATTTACTTAACAAGTGCTTGATCACCGCTTCGTAAGCTGTGGATACAAGTGCTGCTTAGCTTGCTTCAAATGAGGTTTATAGAGTTGAAATGGATAAGAGGCTCTAATGATACAAATAGGGTGTATAGTCGAATGACCAACACTTCCAATACTAGTCTGCTAGAGATAATCTGATTATAATATTTAGTAAACGTTCTCAATAGTCTCATATTGAACGCTGAAGAGAAAATCACCATGTTTTATAAAGATGCATGGTTTAGCTTCTAAACTATTATGTGAAGAGCTAGGAGATTGAAAAACATTTACTGACTTACAGTGTACAAATTGTTTTCTAAGGTTTTTACTTTATTGATCAGGTAAGGCTTCATTTCAGGTCAAGTTGCAGCAGATGAATGTCTTACTTTAGCAGATACAGTGTCTATGTAGTCCATGGTTGTTTATTGCAAGTGTAGTTAGTCACTGGTGCAATTATGTAAATTTTACAATTTTTAGAACAGTTCATTATTAACATATATTGTAAAACAGTTCATTATTGACATATATTGTAAAACAGTTCATTATTAACATATATTGTAAAACAGTTCATTATTAACATATATTGTAAAACAGTTCATTATTAACATATATTGTAAAACAGTTCATTATTAACATATATTGTAAAACAGTTCATTATTAACATATATTGTAAAACAGTTCATTATTAACATATATTGTAAAACAGTTCATTATTAACATATATTGTAAAACAGTTCATTATTAACATATATTGTAAAACAGTTCATTATTAACATATATTGTAAAACGTTTTCAGCAGCCACACAATATTCTTTCCATCCTGGATGAGCAGTCAAGAATTCAATACGGAACAGACGAGTCTTTCGTCCGTCTGTTGAATACAAGTTGTGGGCGCTCTGAGTTCTACACACAATCGAAATCGAATCAACCAGAATTTACAATCAGTCATTTTGCAGGACAGGTCATTATTTTCTTATCAAATATGTTTTCTTAACTCCTGTATTTGTATCGAAATGTCAATAAACATGTTTACATTGTCAAGAGGGCATATGTTTTAGAGACACATCTAGCTTATATTAGTTGTTCGTAAACGTGTATGCTTTTGTTACCTACCTCCCATATCTATCTTAGTATATATTTAAAGAATAAACATTATCTGTAAGCCACAAAGATGTTAAAAGTATGTTCTAATTTCAGCAGATGTGAAAGTAGATATAAGGTTTTAAAACTTTAGTGGAGAAGACTTTCCGTTCTCTTCAAGTTGTTTAATCTTTTATATGTTAAATTACTTTGTTCATCATATACAATATTTAACGGCTATATGTGAAAATGTTTTAAATTCTAGAGTTATAATTACAATCAGATCTTTATCATTTTTCCTGTCTTATATTGTAATTAAGCCATCTGACTCACCCAAAGTTACAGACAGGTGTTCAAACATCAAATGACATATATTATTTTCATGACAACTAACATGAAATATGCGCTTCATATTTTTAAGGTCATGTACACTGCTACTGGATTTATCGAAAAGAACCGAGATTTACTGAACAAAGAACTGAAGGAGTGCATGAAAAAAAGTTCAGATGAGTTCATTAGTGATCTTTTCACAGTTAGAAAAGGTCCTACAGGAACGATCTCAGAGTAAGTATATAGTTTTCTCATAAAATCATGGACGTGGTACACAGACCCTGCCAAATACACACTTAATTAGTGGAGAAAATATGATCTTACTGTCTCTTATCACTTCGAACCCAGACTTTTAAATCAATTTTACTCATTTCTACTGATTTTTGTTTGGCCGGTAAAATAATAACATACTCACTGCATCCAATTTGATGGTTTCTGAAGTAGCTGTGGTAATTAACTATTTTTGAGATTGCTATGATGCTCTCATTCTCTATTCCATATAGTCATGTTACAGCATTTTGACGAAAGAAGTACAAATTGCTCCTTCCGCTTATGATACCTGCGATGTTGACATTGTGTTTTATTTCCAGAAAATTGAAAACATACCACATTAAGTTAGTAATTGATGCCAGGGACATTATCTATTAATTTTTGCAAGTTTTGTTTAGTTTTCGCGTAGCCTTAATACTTTTTCAGTCATCGCTTACGATGTCTGCAGTGTGGCAGTATATAGCAATGTCTAGATCTCGGGCACCATGCTGCAGAAATGTAACATGATGTCACACCCAGTCACATTATCTTGACACCAGACCGACCAGTCCTAACACTAACCTCTTAATGCTGAGCGCCTAGAGAGGCAGCTGCTAGTACCAATTTTGTAAGTCTTTTGTATGATTCGGCTGAGGATTGAAACCACGACCTCCCGCATTCGAGGCGGACCCTCTAACCACTATGTAACCGGAGCGGTCAAGTTTTGTTTCGATTCTTATATGGTTGCTATTGACATTTACCGTGAGAGATACCGACTAAATTCTGTGTTGCAACACTATAGATTGTGAATAGTTTTTGAATATAGTCTGTGTAATTGTTGATGGAATAAAATATGCTAATACAATTGTTTTTAATATATATGGGCATGTATTTTATTATGACAAATGGGTGTCAAGTGTACTATGAATCGAAATCGTAATTAGCATTACATACTGAAGAAAAGAAACATCAAATATTAATAACGCGATTTTTTATATTAATGATCGAAACATTATCACTTGAACGTTGAATATATATATCGTGTGTATGTTCTGACGTAGTCTCAGTTTGGTGTTACCGTTTGTAATTTCAAGTGAAATATCAAGACTTTATTTTTGTTAATACGCTCTACAGGTTTTCCTAAACTTCACTTTATCATTTTATTCAGATAACTAACAAAATGACATAAAATACATAAGATACATTTGTAACGTGATATAACTTTGAACGTCTGGAAATGAAAATGTATAGACAAAAGACGCAAACTAGTGCAAGACAATAGTTGTTGCTGTTATGGGTTTAACTCCATTTATTAGTATACCTGGATGAGAAAGAACTACAGAAAATCCAGGTAAGAATCACCGACTCACGGGATGTTGCTGGCATGTTTCGCACATGCGCATATTGACCCAGTCCGCCACTCAGACCAACATGGACAAGGAGTGATGGCAACGATAGCAAAGACCAACACTTTAATCTTTTAGGTCACTAGGTCATCCAAAAATGAATGCATTTACAGATTGGATTACATTATAAAAAGCTGATTCATTCATTTATTCTTCGTTTATTGTGATAGATACATATCAGTTTTTACATAAACCAGCTTGCATGGCGCTTTCTAAGTCAAATGTTATGTCATTCGGCAGTTGACTCGAGAAGAACGGCTTTTAATCAAATGATAATGATATGTATTATTATCAGTTACGTCAAGATATTTAATATTAACGGCAAAACAGTATAAATTGTTTGTCATTTTATCCAGAACCGTCTACATGTATCGACAGTCAAGACGAGTTCCGCATGGCGTTCAAGTTTTGCCTCAAGGCAGCCAGCAAAAACAACGGACCTCTGATCTTCGTCGAACCATGAACAACATGTGCGTATGATCTATAAGACATTGCTATTTTTCTTGCTATTTAAAGTTTGAAATGTTTCTATAAATTTTATTTAGTTTATATTTCCATAACACCCTGATATTTAGTTTCAACATTGTAAATTATGATTATATTTACAAACAGAAGGTTTCGTTCAACCAGTTGTTTCCTGACCATTGCTTATCTATTAACATCTTCATGTTCTTTCATTACGCAAGTTATTTTTCATTTCTTCGGTTATTCTATCCAAAATATTTTCACTAGTGGTTTGCTGCTTTTAATTTATATATATATATTAAAGTCCATACATTTTTTATATGTTTAGTACATTTTATTTTAAAATTTCACTTTATCGACAAATATTACTTTTAATAATGTTTTATTAAGAGTTGTGACATCCGATGACCAGATTTATCTATCAAATTTCTAGTGTTAGATATTTAAAAGCAGCCTTGTAATACCTAGATGGAGGAAACCGCAACTTATTGCTGGCATTATTTCATACTCCCCGTTATTAGGCTCCGGGTTTGCCACTTGGATTGTTTGTCTAACGGAATAAAATATTATCCAAAAATTGAATAATACAGTGATGTATACAAACTATGTGCCATATTTAATTAAAAAAAATATTTATCTTTCTGCAAACTAGTCTTTTGTGGTTAACCTTCATGTGTCTTATTTACAGAACAAAATATCATGCGATCCAGTATTGGCTTACATAATGAATATACAAATTAAAGTGTTTCATTAAACTAGAACTGGACAGCTATATATAATCAGAGCATACTGGAATGCAAACACAGTGACGGTAAATGCACGTATACACCATTTAAAATAAATGATGTACTGGACAAACGTTACATGTAGCTTCATAAGAACTCAAAAACCTTTTGATATTAAACAGCCAACGATACTTAAACTGTAATAAAAACAATTTTGTTAGCAATAACTGACATACTTCTTTACGTCTAATTACTTTCGTACTAATTTCCAATATCAAGCAAAATATTTCTCTTTTAGCATTAAAGAAGGAATGTCAGGCCGGCAAGGAATCAAAGGGACAGCCCCTTCGAAAGAACCCAAAACTGTCGTGTCCTTCTTCAAGGTCAGCGATCAGCTTTTTAATTTCACTCTATTACCAATTAAGTTTTCAGAAACCGAAACTGGATAAAACGTAGACATAAACTGTGCTAGCGTAAATTTGGTATAATTTAGCAGTAATGGAAAATACGCAAACAATTCTGCGTATTTGTCATACGCGTTTAATGTGCAATTTCGAATTTATATGAAGTTTACATAGAGCTGTGTCCTTCACGTTTCCGCGTGGCTTCAATTGCTTCCGAATGTCCATGGTATTGTTTCCAGTTCATTTACGTCGTACGTCAATCCTTCTCGTTTGCTGCATTTTAAATATGCAATTTCCTGATGTTGTAGGCTTATCTGAGATTATTTAATGCTGTTTGTATTTAATTTCATGGAAGTGAGAAAGCCTATTTCATTTGTTTTATTATTGACAAAACTTAGATGTCTCACTGTTTCCGCAACAGCACCAACTGCTTTAATATTGTCCGTAATCAGAAGAAGAAAGAAACATAACAAAGCATAATTTTTTTAAAGATCAGAACGAATAACTGTATAAACTGCAAAAACAGAAAACAAAACCGACAAAAGCCGTATTTAGGTGACTTGGTTTCATTGCAGTTTCGTGTAACTTCGGGCATTTCTCATTTAGGAAAAATGCTTAATTTTCATTAAAAACTGGAATGTATTTTTTAAGTTTTGGTATTTTCGTGCTACTGATACTACTAGAATGGTTTAGAAGTTGACGCAGATTCTTGTGGGTTTAGGCAGGTTACATATTAACAAAACTGCCTGGAAACATTTGTCAGATGGTCTGTTCTTTATGTTTCCTTACAATCCTGTCTAGAAAGCAGAATAAATACATTTGTTTCACCATGTGAAATACAAGACGCAAAACTTGGATTACATAGTCGCTAAACTGATACCATATGAGTTGTCCTTGAAAGACATGATTCTAACACTAACCAGTATGGACTCTAACCGTTTATCCAAATCCAATGCCGCTCCAGTCCTTAATGTTGTCTTCCCATCTTTTTTCTGTCTGCCTCTTCTTGTGCACCTTCGCACTTTGCCTTAAAACATTGCTGTTGCCAGTTCAGATGATATTGAGAAATGAGAGTACTACTTAAGGCTGCGTTTTGCTGCAGTGGTCAAGAGGTCTATGTAAGGTATGTTTGCTCTTTGGATCCTGTTGTAGACCTCTTTGTTGGTTACATGGCCAACATAGGAGATTCCCAAGATATTGCAGTATCGTATAATTTGACTCCATCTTTATGGATCTGATGGGAGCGTCCATGTTCCATAAGCATTCAGAAATATGGATATGACAATCGAACGCATACGCCTTATTTTGGAGCAAAGAGTAATGTTGGTATCTTTCCGTATTGGTCTCAACATTATTATTGCTGCTGTTGTCTGGGCAATTCTGCAAAGTAGTTCTGGACTGGAGCCTCATCTCTGATAATTGACCCCAATTACTTGAAGCTTGTGACACATCCCAGATTCTGTCCACTGACCTTTATTCCTGCACTGATGCTATTGGTGTTGTGTGTCATCAGATTGTGTTTTGTTGGGGATACTCTCCATCCCGTGTGCTGTGTATGTTGTGTCGAGGCGCGCAACATTCCCACCCAGTTTTCGGCAATTTCTTATAGATGGGAATAAATAAGGCCAAACGTAAGGCATTGAACATTCTAATAATACCTAATTTGAATTATTTAGTTAATTAATCACCATTGTAACAAAACCAATGCACTATCTATCTATCTATCTATCTATCTATCTATCTATCTATCTATCTATCTATCTATCTATCTATCTATCTATCTATCTGTCTGTCTGTCTGTCTGTCTGTCTGTGTGTGTGTGTTATTTAATTTTTACGACGCTGTAGAAACCAGTACACTATGTAGCAATCAGCCGTTCCTTATTATACATTTTAAATATTGGCATGTCCAAAAAATTGAAACAATCCTGTTATCAGGTCGTCATGTTTAATTGATGTTTTGAAACAAACTTTTTTTGAGTGACTTTAAAAAGAATTGTCAATTACGAAACCGTGGTGTCCGACCGATAAGAGATATCTCAAATCGAGTCTAAGACAGAAAGTTTGATTTTGTTATTGATACATTTTTTGTCACCTGTGATGTTGGTTACAGTTAGGTTAGAAAAAATATCTTAAACATTAAATCTTCACTGTTTTCAGAAATCGCTGATGGAACTTTTAAACAAGATCGAGCATGCGGAGCAATTATTTGTCAGGTAAGTTTTAATTCCTTATTAGAAAACGACATTAAAAGTAAATTTTAGTGGTGCCGAGTAAATGGTTTTGATTTAATTGTCCTTCAAATAAAGTGATTTTTTTTCGTGAACATGATCCGTTGAATTCTAGAAGCGTTATAAAAATTGACTTGATATTACAATACTTTTTCTGTCCTGACTTTTCGAGTAATCCATTCTGAATTTCTGCTTCGATTCCTACCAACACACACACACACACACACACACACACACACACACACATATATATATATATATATATATATATATATATATATATATATATATATATATATATATATATATATATATATATATATATATATATATATATATATATATATATATATATATATTATACATAGAAAATGCGAGTTGCTTATTAAAAAGAATAAGATTCATATATATATATATAACATAACCTTGCAATTCAATCACTGTTCTTACTTTGGAAATTTCAATCAATCGAAAGATAGATAAAAGTCTCAGGAATTTTACAGATATCAATTACTGCGCAATGTACCAAAAGCTTGAAGCGGTGATAATGATCAATATTTTATTATTATCATCAATATTATTATTATTATTATTATTATTATTATTATTAGTAGTAGTAGTAGTAGTAGTAGTAGTAGTATTTTTATTATTAGTAGTATTGTTGCAGTAGTAGTAGTAGTTGTAGTGTTGATACATATGATGAGGTTTTGCATGTACAATTAACTGTATCATCTTAATTGACAGATGCTTGAAACCAAATGTTTATCTGCGGCCCGGTGACTTTACCGACCATGTTGTAACAGATCAACTCAGATATAATGGCGTGTCTGAGATTGCCAAAATACGGAAGGATGGCTTCATGCACAGAAAGCCATACAAAGTGTTCATTCAAAGGTAAAACAAAACATTGCGGAGATCCCATGTGTGTGTGTGTGTGCGCGCGTATGTGTATATGAGTATGTTTTTTAATCTAATCACGAAAGGCGTGGATATAATAGATCCATATACTCATTATTATAATGCATAGCATGTAATGGTCATAAGGGTGGTTTCTTACCATATTAATCTCACTAACCTTCACCTACGTGTTGCATATGATTTACTTTCATTGCAATCGCAATCGCCATAGAGAGAAAGAGAGATAGAGGGGCTGCAAATAATTGTGTATTAATATACAGTGTTCGCTGGATCTATTTTGCATTCTAATGTGCAACACTCACAGATGTTACACAGAGACATATGGATTTGTGATGTTTTGAAGAAATTGCGGTATGAAATTCAATTTTTAAATTTATAAAACCGTAACCTGAATGATTCTATAAATTGATACTATCACGTCATATTCTAGATTAAACTAATATTCTCCAAACACTCTGCATTTAAATAATTGTGGCATGCTATCGAATATTGTTAATTGTCTTAGCTAATTAATCATTGTGAACTTCCGGCCTATCAATCAATACGTTTCGTTTGCTTGTATGATCCCGAAGTTCCTTGTAGGTAAATATATGAATGCATTGCGAATAAAAGCATTATTATCCTAATTCCTCTGCGTATAAAATAACTCAAGCCATATTGTCTGGCACATTAAGAAGAACCTATCTAATAGTGCCGCTTGTTCTGCACACTTGCTCATTTTTCTGCACATTTGTTTAAACCAAAATGATTAGGCTAAATAACTGCAAGGGTCTTTTTTGTCAGTCGAATGTCTATTCTTTGTTTAATGACGTTGATATTTGAAGGTTTGAAGCCACCAATGCTCTTGAAAAAAAGCAAAACAACCCCTGACAAGCTAGATGGAATAGAATACAGTAAAATATATCCATTCGAATAATATTGTCAAGTCTTGAAAAGACTCAATACTAAATCAAATTTGGCCTGATGAGACCCAATGCCTGTTGGATAGGTATTGTCTCTCGGGGTTATCCTAGACAGTATCAGATATCAAACTAATATAAAAATATAGTTTTCGCCTGGGAGAAACGTCTACCTATCAAATGTATTATACGAACATATACAAACATACGCATATGTACATAGGTATATATATAAACACACACACTCACACACACACAGGATACACATCATATGGTAAATAACGGTCCTGTCAAGTGCACTGGATCCAGCAAGAGAATACCTGTGTCAGGGATTGATTAGAATAAATTCACTTCACTGACAACGACCATGACATTGAAACATTGAGGTTTATGCCAAGAAGAATAGAAATGAACAAACCATGCAGAAATACAATTATCTTTCTCAGCTGACACATTTTATTTCCCTATATTTGCTTCATTATCTATAATTACTACTTTAACAAATTAAATATCCGGAATATAAATTGTACTTTCCTAAAATTGCATAACACAACAGATGTCGTGACGGCTCAACGATTTTTAGGTCAGTACAACTATTTTTAAGCATCCGCAACATGTTGAAATAGACTAGTTAAAACATAATACAATTAAAGGTTTAACTTGTAACGAAACAGCCATGTCCAATTTTTCAACAAGGGTTGATGTGATTTAATTGTCTGTTTTGTAGTTGCCTTTGAAAAATACTCACTAATAGTCGAAAGCGCTTGTGATAGTTAGATACTAGTTTTGTACTGTTCGTTGTGAGTTTGTTGCGCATATATATATATATATATATATATATATATATATATATATATATATATATATATATATATATATATATATGGATATAGGTATGGGGAAGTTTTCGCTGGAAGAAAGGACATCAATGCCAAAGATGCAACAATTGAAATATTGCGCCGTTTTGATCAGGAATATCAGCGTGAATACAGATTGGGGAAAAATATGGTAAGTGTTTTAACATAGCAACATAATGATTGAAAGTATTGCTTACTTGAGTCAAAGCATCTACTAAACTTAAACACTGCTACTTTGCAGTAATCGCTGTTCAAATATACGGTGCTCATGTATGTGTTTTGCTTTCATTGAAATGTTTTTATAAACACACGTAAGCTGATGATCATATTCTGCCTTGAAGAATACGAATAGTCAAGATAGCTATTTGACTGATGCTTGCAGTAGAATTTTCAATGTGCGTTTCGCGTACGTAGTTATATTTGAATACAAACGTTCAAAATACAGCTGTCAGTTAATAATAAAAAGAACAACCGTTACTTTGCGCATGAGGCGATCACAGTGTTAATGGGGCAGAACAGTATAGCACGGTTGAATTGTTTGTGAGTGTATTTAATGAATAATTAGTGATACAAATAATAATATTTCACAGGTTGGATAATGCATAATTGGAATCATTTGTATTATATATATATATATATATATATATATATATATATATATATATATATATATATATATATATATATATATATAGAGAGAGAGAGAGAGAGAGAGAGAGAGATTATTTCTAATATTATCAAGCATGCGTCTGTAGAATCGAGCACTTTCCGTTATGTTTGGTATATATATATATGTAATTCTCTATAACTAACCATCGTATATCTTGACTTCGTTCATACTAATTTAGAATGTATAGTGTTCATAGTCGTGATGGAACAATGACTGGTGGTAGTCAATGCCATTTACCCACCGTCCTAGATTATAGTCTCTTACGGATAAAATACTCTCTAACCAGCTTATATATATATATATATATATATATATATATATATATATATATATATATATATATATATATATATATATATATATATATATATATATCTATATATATATATATATATATATATATATCTATATATATATATATATATATATATATATATATATATATATATATATATATATATATATATATATATATATGTATAAAGAATACAAATCATATGGCATATAACAGTCCTTTCAAATGCACTGGATCCAGCAGGGATCACGTGTGTCAGGGATTGATTAAGATAAATGCAAGAAACTGACAAGCAACAGTGCAAAACTAGTATCACTCTAGCCTGAGCGCTTTCGACTCCTAATGAGTCTTTATCAAAGGCAAATACAGAACATAGACAAGACAGACAAGTAAAATACAAAAACCGTGTTTACAAAACTTTACATTTACATATATATATATATATATATATATATATATATATATATATATATTATAACCATACCATCTGTGTTGTTTAGGTCTTCATGAAGGATAGACTTGTCGCTTGGATGGAAGGGAAACTAATTGTCTATGAAGAGCAAAAGAGGAAGGAAGAGGAGGAAAAGGAACGGATACGGCAGGAAATAAGAAAGCAGGAGGAGGAAAAACAAAGACAGGAACGGAGGAAACAGGAAGAGGAAAGACAACGACAAGAACAGAGAGTTATGGAGGAGGAACGAGAAAGACAGAAACTGGAGAGGAAAACAAAAAAAACTGAGGCAGAGAAACCACATATATTCGTTTCGGTAGATAAAACGCCCGTCAAAAGTCCTTA
Organism: Unio pictorum; assembly: GCA_030141615.1. Classification (NCBI taxonomy): domain Eukaryota; kingdom Metazoa; phylum Mollusca; class Bivalvia; order Unionida; family Unionidae; genus Unio; species Unio pictorum. The sequence continues at coordinate 10,159,866 of JARLTB010000034.1, read as the reverse complement.
TAGTTCCTCCGAAATGTTTCAGTCTCCGGTAAGTATAATTACCAAGCGATCTGAGAGAGAGAGAGAGAGAGAGAGAGAGAGAGAGAGAGAGAGAGAGAGAGAGAGAGAGAGAGAGGGAGAGAGAGGGAGAGAGAGAGAGAGAGAGAGAGAGAGAGAAAGAGAAAGAGAGAGAGAGCAGTTATTAATTTCTGAGCATTTTGTTCAAGAAATTTGTTTTATAGTTTATTTCGTTCCGTCGACACTTCGAAAATATTTTTTTTTAGGAGAATAGGCAGAACAGGAATAGTATAATGCAGTGTTTTTAGAGATAATTGGAATGGTAAATTCCAATGGTTTAGTGCCGGATTTCCAATTTTTATATGCGATAATTTGTGAGGTGTGAGGAATCAAAATTTCGACAGCCTAAGGGACTCCATGTGGTTTAATCTGGCACTGAATGGTTTTAGAGATAATATGAATGGTATCATCCAGTAGTATCAGAGATAATACGAATCGTATAATCCAAACGTTTTAGAGATAATAAGAATGGTGTAATTTATTTATAGTTAATAGGAATGGTATACCACAATAGTTTTAGAGATAATTGGAATGGTATCATCCAATAGTATCAGAGATAATACGAATGGTATAATCCAATAGTGTTAGAGATAATAGGAATGCTATAACCCAATAGTTTTAGCGATACTACGAATAGTATAATTAAATAGTTTTAGTGATAATACGAATAGTATAATTCAATTGTTTTAGAGATACTATTAATGCTATAATTTATTTGTTTTTAAAGATAATATAAATGCTATAACCCACTAGTTTTAGAGATAATAGGAATTGTGTTGTATAATGCAATGTAATGTAGTGGTTTCAAATACGTGTTTTTATAAATCCATTCATCGGTGTAATTTACAACACTATTAATTGTGCAGTAAATTTATTATGTTATCCTAATGAACAGCACCCGCCATCGAAGTCTGATTTAGATTTTGTTTTTAATATTTCTTTAGAGACGTTATTGCGACTGCTCTCAAAGATCTTTTCATTAATTATGAGTACACATTAACTTGTTCCAGTTTAGTTAATTATGCAGTCAACTTCATTTTAATCCTATTCGTATTCGCATTAACGATGCCCACCATAGTTCGCATTTCGATTTGAAACACGTCAACCCTTACTGCATGATACATAATGGCTGACTATGTATACTTTCAATACAGTCTACTTCAACTGGGTCAGAGTCAAGCGAAGATTCAGAAATCCATTTCGGACGTAGATTTAAAAACCTTAAGGATACTATTAAGGTTATAGGTGGAGAGGACCGTCCGCCGTCTCCACCCGTAACCATTGACGAAACCAAGGATGCTCATGGTTCTAGTGAACCATCTCGAAGGAAGAAAAAGAAACCGGAAAAAGAAAAACCGTAAGTGTATCAATAATTTAATGTGGCAATTTTATACCTCGTTCAGGTTTTACAGTTTGCACCTGAATTCATGATGTAGATCAGCTTGTCGTCATTTGGTGTTCATGACTCGTTCGTCAATATAAAATAGCTTATACACGTGCTAAACCAGTTGACTTCTTTGCACAATCGTATTTATGCACGATGTTTTCATCTAGTCTTGTTAGGTGCTTATTTAATATTTAAGGGAAATCAATCCCAAAAAATGTAAGATATATCTCCAATTACACAACACAAATAACGTTTCTCATTTTATCCTATTGGACTCTAGGGATATATTATTCTGATATCGTCTATATTAATGTATTCGACGAATACATTGACATAAACCTATTCTTTATATATTAATGGATTACACGAATACATTGACATACAAACCATTGCTTTTTATATTTATTGATTAAACGAATACATTGACATATAAACCGTTGCTTTTTATATTTATGGATTACACGAATACATTGACATATAAACCGTTGCATTTTATATTTATTGATTACACGAATACATTGACATATAAACCGTTGCTTTTTTATATTTATGGATTACACGAATACATTGACATATAAACCGTTGCTTTTTATATGAACGTATTACACGAATACATTGACATATAAACCGTTGCTTTTTATATTTATGGATTACACGAATACATTGACATATAAACCGTTGCGTTTTATATTTATTGATTACACGAATACATTGACATATAAACCGTTGCTTTTTATATGAACGTATTACACGAATACATTGACATATAAAGCGTTGCTGTTTGTATTAATGGATTACACGAATATATTGACATAAAAACCGTTGCATTTTATATTAATTGATTCCAAGAATACATTGACATATAAAGCGTTGCATTTGTTATTATTGGATTACTCAAATACTTTAACATATAAAGCTTTGCTTTCTATATTAATTGATTCCAAGAATACTTGGATATATAAACCGTTACTTTCAATATTAATGGATTTCACGAATGCATTGAAATATAAACCATTGTTGTCTATTTTAATGGATTCCACGAATACATTGATATATAAATCACTGCTGTCTATATTAATGGATTCCACAAATACATTGATATATAAATCACTGCTGTCTATATTTTAGATTCTACAAACACATTTATATAAACCAATTTCACTAGTCATGTAACTACAAGAATATAGCTATACGAGGAGTTCATTGTAAGGGAAACGTTTCTTAACTCAGTAAGTTATTTTAGATATTTAAAAACGTTTAATGTCCATACATATACAGAATGGTGATATGTATTAACAACCTCAAAGTTTAATTTCCATCACAGTTTAATTTGATTATGTTGTTTCTGTCTGTAGAAAATTGTAAGCCTAGAAAATACAATGAAATAAATCCCAGCCTTAAAATTTTTTTAACAACATTCAGAATTACTACCTATACTTTTCCATATGTTTTCGTCTTGTACCTTTGACCACTTCAATCTTGTTTTGTAGTAACATTGAAATAATTTGTTTCAAGACTATATTTCAATGCCGATTTAGAATGGTACCTAATTTGCAGTTTACCACACGAAACTATTCTTCCAAACGTAACAAGTCAGAATCTCCCTGAGTCATATTTTTTGGAATATTTTCAGATTTTGGGATATTTTTCAAATAATTGCAAGAGAGACGAAAGGAAGGGACGTTCATGAACAACGCAGTCTAAAGGTCTTAAAGGTCGTGACGTACATTATCATCTTTGCGATTGTCCTGTTCTGTACAGTGGCGCAGAAAATCAGTCTTATAACGTTGATGACCAAACAGACCAAAGACTTCGTAGACCCGACAGAAGTGGTATGATTTAGATTATTATTTATGATTTATTGATTGAATACAAAATAGACAAAAGAAAAACGAGCATGTTTTTTAGCATGAATCTTGAAATGTTACCTACATTTTGGAACACGTACTTATTCTCTGTAATCACGACATTTACTTCTCGAATTTTAATGAGGCTACCTTATAATATGTCATAGTTGATGTGAGGTCACTTCCTACTAAAAGTATTATAAAACTGAAAATGTGCGCTTATGACGTAATAAAACCGGAAATTGTAAAAGTGTTGATCACTCCACCAACATTGTTCTTTAAAGGAATGGCAGTAAAAGTGGTGTAGGAGACATTATGAAATGATTAAGAGCTAGAAGCCTGCATATGATCGGTCACAGACTTTCTCTAAGTGGAGGAAACTAATGTTTAGAATAATCATTCCTTATCGATGAAAAGTTATTTAATTTTACTTATTACAATCCTCTTTGCGGGACGAATTCCCACACTGTCACACACTATGCAAAAGTGTTCCATTTGCTTTAGTTGCTAAAATATATTGAACGATTTGAAGCATGTCATACTTAAAACAAAACCCTCAAAAAATTGTATGTTTGACTTTATAAGGATAAGAATTATAATATACATCTTATTCTCAGTACTATTAAATGTGTTAAAACGTTGTGACAGGATATCGTTTAAGGTTGTATTTTTGTACTTATATTTATGATATACAACTATGTATAATAGAGGTAATCATGCATTAGACATGTTCTTTTCGATACAAGTTACACCTGGCTGTTTGCAAATGAGCATTTTGAATATCTTTTCTATAGATAAAAGGAATAATCACTTCATATGGGCTAAAGAAGAGATTAAAGATGTACAAGTATACAATTACTATAATTAATTAATGACTTGTATAAGTCCCTACATTTCGGATAGTCCGAATTTGTCTCTGTAGCCATTTAACAACGTTTCCTGCTTTATTACTTTTGTTAAACCATACAATTTGTTTGATAGGTTGTTATTATAATTGGCGTGAGTACAAACATTGTGTTCTTCTCATAATATATTACAAATATTGTCTATTAAGAAATATACAATAGCAGAAGATCGGCGTAATGTTTATTACGCTTAGATATTTTAAAATGTTAAAATATGGAATTCAGAAAATAATTCATGTACGCCGAATCGGCTTTGACGTCTGTCGTTATAAGCCAAATTCATTCATTCTAGCTAGCCACACTTTCCCACATTTACTCCAATGAAACAATAACTCTCAAGGCCTATATCATTCTTGTGTAAAAATGTTCGAAATGTTGAGTTTTGTTGCTGAAATAGTCGCATCGTTAAAAACGAAACACACACACACATATTGTGCAGGTTTACCTGTTAATAACAATAATGGAAAATGAAATCAGCAGCATGCATTAACTAACGTACTTTACTTAAAATATAAGACATGTTGCTCTCTCATGTTATGTAAATTTTATACATTGTCAGTTCGTACGTAATTGTCTCTCTATGTTGTATCATACAATTGTTTAATTATAACATATTTGTAAACCTTTCAGAACGACATTAGAATAGAAATAGGCAGATACTGGCTGGCGCTAATAGCAATCTGCATTCCTTATGGTCTCATCTTTATATCAAGCCTTTTCAAGTGGCTATTTGGAAATATGCCGGCCATCCGATGGACAACACTTTTATTTGTAAGCTTGCACTTGGAGATGATAGATAGATAGATAGATAGATAGATAGATAGATAGATAGATAGATAGATAGATAGATAGATAGATAGATAGATAGATAGATAGATAGATAGATAGATAGATAGATAGATAGATAGATAGATAGATAGATAGATAGATAGATAGATAGATAGATAGATAGATAGACAGACAGACAGACAGACAGACAGATCGACGGACGGACGGACGGACAGATAGATAGATAGATAGATATATAGATATATAGATAGATAGATCTATATATAGATCGATCGATATATATATATATTTTATATATATATCATATGTTTATTTATATAAATTAGATTATATATGTTAGATAGATATATTATATTAGATTTATTTGAAAGATATATAGATAGATAAATTGATTAGATTAGATAGATATATAGACACACACACACACACACACACACACACACACACACACACACACACACACACACATATATATATATATATATATATATATATATATATATATATATCGATAAGATAGATAGATTAGGGACAAACGTATGTTTTGTTTGGTATGATCTTGATAATAGTCTACACAATCAGATATTGACTTGTTAAACTTTAATGAATGGTAGTTCTAGCGACTCAGGGTACACCTACACAATTTAAATTTAGTTTCCTTGCGAAATAGTAGGTTTAGCTGTGTGGATATTGTTGGCATATATTTAACATGTTAGAGAGCTTAACAATTTGGCCATTTTTCATTTATTAACAGTGTAAGAATAAAATAATTTCATGTTGGTGTTGTAACGTGGGACTTTGCCATATGTCCGATTCATTTCAGTCTAAACGTATTTCCATTTTGTTTGTTTAGTGCATGTTCATGGAAGGGGTGCATGCAGGAGGGATAGCGCTGTTTGTTTTCCGAATCCTGCCAGAGGTTGACATGGTACGGGGAATACTTCTTCTCAGTGCCGTAGGCATTATTCCCAGTGTGCTGAGTCCCATCTGTTCCTCTGCTGCTAAGCGAAAAAAAACGACAGAACATCCATGTGAAAATGTTGGAAACAGGACAGCCAGGCTAATCTTTGACACCCTCTCATTTCTTGCCCAAGTCTCGGTCATTCCTGTCATAATACTATTTGAGTATTTTCCGGAAGAAAATGCAAAGAAGATTGAATCAGATCCTGCAAGGAATGTAGAAGTAGCCTTTACCATTTTCATGGTGTCCTTCTCGATGTGGGAAAATTTTCTTGATGATCGGTTTTGCGGATCACTAGGTTACAAAAATGGATTAAAGAATTTCATGCTTAGTTTAAAATATGACCTGCAAGAAAGCAGACCCAAAATAACATTTTTCACAAGCTTAATTAAAATTGCTATCATACTTGGAGCTGTGAATGGAATTTTTCTTGCTACCAGTGACAGACCGCAAGACAATTTTATGCTTAACGCCACGGAATCATTTAAAGCACTCAGTAAGCAACCTATGGAGATGAAATCATCTGCACTCATTCTCACCATCACGACATTTGTGGGCTATTATGCCGCGTACACGGCTTGCAAACTTGACCTCCAGACTTTTTCTTTTTCCCTTCCTTTAGTCCTTTCTACACCCGTTGCTTTTGTGCTTGCTTACGTGGACTGTCTTGACGATGACGGGCATTTTCTGGGTCGATTCTCTGCTGAAAATCGGTTCTGTGGTGGTCTTCATGGGAAAGACGATTGGAATATTGTGGTTTATTGGTGGCAGGTACTTCTGGGTGCGGCATGGTTGGGATCTATATATTGGATGGGGAGACATATCTGGTTCCCTATGCAAGAGAGACTGTCAAAAGTAGAAAGGTAAATTACCTCTGCAAAAGAATTTGATAAATTGTGATTGGAATGTTTAGACATGTATACATCGAAAAGCTTTTAACTGCCAGTACTGTATTTATGCAAATATACACACAAATGAACAACGAAAGAGACGATATTTAACAGTCATAAAGGTAATACGCAGAGATGTGATAATAAAGTTAATAGGCGGCGATGTGATATTGCGATTACCATCACCACCTGTACGCGAAAAAGAAAAAGATAAGGAGAACAATCAATAGAAGGAAATAAAGTAAGGCTCGTTTCCTAAAGACAATAATGTACATAATTTAATCAATTAGTAATGTTTCGATTTTCTAGAATAATGTCACGAAAAGTGACCATTGATTTTAAAACTAGATAGCATTACCATTTATATAATAACCTGATCAATTGTGTGTCTCAAGATATATTTGTTTTAATTTCAGGCTCTTTACTACACCGTTTTACTGCAGTGTTTTTTTCGAAGAAAATCTTGTTTTAAATCGTAGGCGCCACAACAGAAGGGTCTTCCGAGAGTTTCGCGGGGATGATAACGCAAAAAAGAAAGTCTATTACAGGTATGAGATCATATATATTGGCGTTATCTGTCTCCCCTGTTTTGTGTACTGTATTCCTATGAATGCAATTTATTTTTCTTGTCTGATGTACTGATATAACATTTATCTTTCTTTTGTAAGAATGAGCGAATACGACATCAACGAACTCGCAGAAGACGCCGGTGACACATATGAACAAAAAGCACAGGATAGGATCCCTCCAATGATCTACGCATGCGCAACCATGTGGCACGAGAACCGAATCGAGATGGTTCAGCTTCTAAAATCACTTTTTAGGTTTGTACGTTTTGTTCTTATTGATTATAAACTTGGTTTTGACAGTTGAATTTGATCAAATAATATTGCAGACTATAGTCGTGAATCTTTTGTTATATAGCAATATGTTGCTGAATTGTGATATTTCGTTATTTTTAGTTGCGAGTTTGCTGTTTTCTACGACATTTTGCACTGAAAACTGTATATAAAAAACGTAGTTACGTGGTAGTTTTAATTAGCGTTATAGGGATTCTAAACGAGCCTGATTTAAGACAACACAATATCATGTATTCAAACGAATCCTATCTCTCGTGGAAATGTATTTTCATTGTTTGTTTTATTTGCCTAAAATGCCATCAAATTAATAAACGATGTAAGCTGAAGGTGTCGCATGTATTATATTAACACGCATGCGATTCTAAAGTATCAATATCAAACACTAATATTGTCTTTTCGCGTAAATTAATAGCATTGTTCTTCTATGACGTGTTTTGATTTAGAAAATAAGTACATTGAATAGACATTAATATGACAAATTCGGTTCACATCTTTGCATTTTAAATTTCTGAATCATCAAATTTTGCAGAATGGACAAGGACCAGTTTTTGAGGAGGAATGCTGAATTCATTTCAGGAAAACTTGATAGGGACTACTACGACTATGAAGGTAAGTGCAAATTATTGACTGGATCAGAAAGTTCATCAAGTGAAAACGCTTACCATAATTTACAAATGACACTCTTATAATTATTGTAATCAGAATTACATTTATACATGTAGCTCACAGAGACAATCCATTCCATTGTAACACAAAATATTCCATCTATTGTGCGTGAATGCAATTAAAACTATTAAAATCACTCAAATGGCAGTGAAGAATTATTTTATTTATGACCCGAAATATTAGTGTACGAGTCCAACGTCGAATCGCACATTTTACCATATACTCATGTATTTTAAAAGCAACCAGGGAGGGAAAACATATAACTAATGCCAGCAAAATAAGACGGTTAAGATAAAGTAAAATAATAAAACTATAATTTAATTTAGCTGGTAAAATAGATTGCCATTTAAAATGGATTCAGTAAGGATAACTTATTTATCTGACTATTCCACAATATGGATGACGGCGGTGAGACAGGAACATATTGAAATGAAACTATATGTAGAGACTGTGACGTTTATTTTGATACTAAGCATCATTTACAGTATCACATATTTCATAACTGAGCGGTTATTCTATATTAATTGCAGCCCATATATTTTTCGACGACGCTATGGAACTGAATGATGATGAGGAGTTTGTCCCAAATAAGTTTGTAAAAATGTTTGTGGATGTAATGGACGAGGCAGCAAGGTATGTATTAGTTTATATATGTCCAACTATTTCTTTTTCTCTTTCCTCTAGTTATCTCGCATACCTATAATTTTATGTTAGGTGTCCTTGTATATCGCTACTTTAGCAGAGGGTACAAATGCCTTTCTCATTCTTTCGTCAAATCTACTCTGTCCTTGCAACCCGAGGTCCATCAAAAGCGATTGCTAGATCATTTTTCCAGGTGGTATGAATGTTCACTGCGATGACTATGTAGATACCTAAAAGATCATGTCATCACATGCATGTGGATGATCAGTAATGGCTTAATAATATTTCTCACTGAAGTATTTCCTTCTAATCTGAATTTAATCAGTTCAGTTTGAGAGAGTACGATGGTATATAGTGTCATGCTTCATTATACTGCATAAAAAATGTCGAAGGCGAATGAATTCCATCATTCAACGCTAAGGAGATGTTAAGTAGTATATTGGGAATTCTTTCTCACTGGTAAATCCTGATTTGCTTGTAACCTGACTTGCTTAAGTACTACTGATGGAGGATGATCATGGCTACAGTGACGTTCGGGAAGGCTAGATATATGTTAATATAGGTTCCAAATGCGACATGTAGCTTTACTGATGGTGTAGTGGCATTGATGGATGTGTGGAGAGCATCGATATTGACATGATGGCCTAGTGACGTAAACATAAACGGTCCACATTTGTAATGATGTTTTCCATCCTAAATTTCGAGATGTGTTTTCCACGATGTTAAAAATTTCATTACGCCATACTATATCAACAGGTTCTTCCAGATTTGCAATATATATATATATATATATATATATATATATATATATATATATATATATATATATATATATATGCACAAATTTCTGAAACATTTAACATTTTGGTATCCCCTGTTCTCAAAGCAGACTTGACCTTTTTCAGGGAGAGGGCGTTCATGAGAACCATCTAGCGTAATTTTGATCATCTTCAAAATCCACGCAAGCTGACGGTTTGTAAGAAAATCTAATTTTAGTATTGTGCTTTGAAAAAATTAAAACAAAAGATAACACTATATAAAGAGAAGAATACGATAGGAAGTGCATTTTGACACAATGTGTGTTCATGTAGTTCTTGGTTCACACTTTTCAACTAAATTTAATTCTAAAGTCGGCTTTATTGCCTTTCATTGCAACTTTTCAGTTCTGTTCATGAGCAGCATATGGAGATTCCAGACCCATTCAGAGTTCCAACTCCCTATGGAGGTCAACTGATTTGGCAAATGCCTGGAGGCAACCTCTTATTCCTGCATATGAAAGACAAAAACAAAATTCGTCACAGGAAACGTTGGTCTCAGGTGTGTAGAAAAATTAAACCTAAAGTGGATCAATACAAGTCTGAATCTTAACCAGTTTAGTGCCTTCTGGATTTCGCCCATATATCATACCGTCATATCGGCCTAAATTAAAATCAAGCACAGCTTTGATAACAGAACTATCCTAACTGACATACTACCATACGTTTATTCATCAGCGTTATGACTTAGCATAAATAATTCCACTAGCTTTCAAAGTCATATGTAAGCATTTCCTTATTCGATCATATTAAGATGCAGCGTCCTGTTCATTTCATAGAATAATTATATACTCTTAAAGACAGTAATAATTCCAATTTGTGTCTCATAAAGATGCTGTATAGGTAGTCGTATATTGCGTCCTGTAACCAAAATGATCCGATCTCCATTGGTTTTAAATATGGTCAGATTAGTAGAATGTTTCTTCAGATTCGAAGTATTTAATCTCAAAATAATCTTTACTATTTTGATTTCCAATGTACGACATTAATTTTTATCAGAACAGTTGAAGAATACGAATACGTAACCGAATAAACTCCAAAGTATAGTCTAATTTCCAACAGCTTTTTAAAACAATATAATGAAGAAATATGTAAGAATGATTTTTCATATATCCAATAGGCAGCTAATACGGTTTATGCTCTCAAATTATTCACACATGTAAATATATATTAACTATATGTTTCAGAATCTCAATGACTGATGAATATATATATATATATATATATATATATATATATATATATATATATATATATATATATATGTGTGTGTGTGTGTGTGTGTGTGTGTGTGTGTGTATGTGCGTGTGTTTGTGTATGTGTGTGTTTAACGACTCCGTGGAAAGAAATCTTTCCTTGTTTCTTCATTGTTTAGGTGATGTACATGTACTACCTTCTGGGATATAGAATCGTCCGTCAATGTGAGGAAATTGTTGTAGATGCAATAGACAACGGGAACCTCAACGAATTGTTGTCATGGAAAGCGAAACCAGAGGGTGCCGCCGCTAACTTTGGCAAAAGTCATGTTTTTCAGGCGTTGACCGAAGAAGTTGTGCGCCGAGTAATTACATTTTATTTTTAGTAATTACCCACGAACGGTATTATTGTCATGTAACATTTCTGATACATTGCTCTTCATTATTGCTATTACAGTTTCATTACATTTCTGATCTCGTTAGAAACTTGAACGGCTCTCTTATGTGACGAGATTTAGTGACGTAGATGATTGTAAAAACGTGATCCTGAGAAACTGAATTTTATGCATATGTTTTGAATGATATGATTCATTTTAAAATGTGCGAGTGGTCATGGGTTCGAACCCTCGATGAGTCATACCAAAATCCTATGCAAATGGTACTAGCACTGCCTCTTTATGCTCCTAGTATTAATAGGCTAGTGTTAAGAATGGTTTGTTTTGTGTCAGGATTATGTGTTGACTGGGACATCATTCTACTTTTGTACGGCATGATGCTCCAGTGACAGTAAGAGACAGTAATGTCTCTGTATTTTTCTAGTTACATCGACGAATTGTTTTCATATCAGTCAGATAAAAAATTGAAGTCGCGATTTCTTTATTTCATAAAAAGAACATTATATTATTATGTATTATCAAGTACATTTGGATTATAGCCCCTCTTCATTCATTTCCGAAGGTACTTAACGAATATACTTTTACGCATGACCTCAACGACGTAACCTGTATTCATAGCTTTTTCGTACGTCAATGATTGTATTAATCCACTGCGAGTTTTAAAATGTAAGTCTGCAATCGCAATATATGTGCCAAATTCAGTAAATAAGAATGGTAAAAAGTATGCAATGGACAGAGATGGATTGGGGAAATGTAATTCAATAATAGTCTATAAAAACATTCCCAATACATGAATCCGTATTTCACCTTGATGAACTTTGATACAACGAGTTTGAAATTGACGTTGAAATCATTAGACAAGTTAGATAATACAGCCATTACACATAGGAAGATTGTCTATGTGGTACATTTCTGATTCTGATTCTAGGCCGAACGTACATTCCTTTTGGCTTTGGATGGAGATGTTGATTTTACCCCAGGGGCTGTACGACTTATGTTAGACCGGATGAAAAAAAGCGAGAAGACAGGAGCAGCGTGCGGTAGAATTCACCCTATAGGAACAGGTAAGTTTTATTCATTTTTTGCTGTAAATATTAAGAATTCAAGGAAAATTACGCATAGAGGTTTGTGTCATCCAATGACAAATATAGTAACGTTCACGCAAAAATAGTGGAGGGTGTAACATATGCGATAACTGCAGATTTTAAATGCAATGGTAAGATGTTATATGTTTGCAGTAGAATCCTGATGTTTTCTTATCGTAGCAGATGCTCATATTCTTCGAAAGATAATATATAGTTCAGATATAAATTACCAGAATATCAAATAAAGCTTCGTCTTATCTTGTTTTATGTAATTTTTAAGTTTTCCAAAAACAATTAGTTGCAGTAATGAAATAATATGATAATCACATGGAGAACTGCTTTGGAACGTTCATCAAACAACTTCCACATTGGCTAAAGTTTGTTAAAAGAGGAAATAAAAGCATTCTCAGGTATTTTATCATTAGATCTCTTTGTTCGCTCTTAAGTGTATTTACCTTGTCGTATGCTATATAATAAACAATACTCGTGTGACCATATCGGGAGATAAACACCGTTAGCATAACATTTGTTTAGAATTAGAGGCATACATATTTCAAATTATTTGCAGGACCCTTAGTCTGGTACCAAAAATTCGAATACGCCACAGCCCACTGGCTACAGAAAGCTACAGAACATGTACTTGGCTGTGTTTTGTGCAGTCCCGGATGTTTCTCACTTTTTCGTGGGTCGGCACTAATGGATGACAACGTAATGCGGAAATACACTGAGAAACCTACGGAGGCAATACACCATCTTATGTATGATCAAGGTAAATACAACATGTTTGTCAAATGTATCTAGATTATGGCCAAACAAATCCTTGTATCTGTTGATTGGAAGCTAATTAAATACTTGAATGGCAACATATGTTTGTAATGTTGTTCGCGAAAAGTTTTTGTCCAATTTGCATACACCCATAAACTTCAGAACAAAAAAAATGATTTAGACATTCAAACGTTGCAATATCATACTTCGATTTTTCCCTGTCTATAAAATGTAGACACGTTTAATTTACCTAAAATAGACATCGAGTAGCCGAAATATATTGCATTCCTGCCGACGCAAACGTAAATTTAATAAAAACATTTTTAAAAAGGTTTTCGGACATTATTTACTCGATTACATATAAGATGATGGAAAGACGACAATATTTAATTTGTAAACTCATATGTAGGAATAACCTGGTTTGCATTGTTTTGTGTTTACTACCACCCTTTATCACATGATTAGTTAAACATGGCCAGCAATATATTTGGTGCAGGAGGAATGTGGAAAAAATTTCGGAAGTAGCACGACCTACTGGAGGGTATCCGCCTAATACATTGCGACACTAGGGTCCCTATCTACGACTTGTAAATTAACGTGTTCACTCAAGAAACAGCATATTGATGAGTCCCAGTCATATTCTTCACAGTGCAATTCTTCTGCAGACGTCACTTTGACCTCTTTAGAATTCTTTAGTTTCCACGAATTGTTAAATTTGAAAATCGAATTATAACAAAGTGTACGCTATTAACTGTATTAATATTTGGATGCAGTATTGGTTGGATATGCATTGAAAAAGCCACCAAACCACCGTATGACTAGGCTGATGGACTTAACATAATTTGAATATATATATACGAGACATTATTACACAGAATTTATTTGCTATTTTGTTTAGTCATGTCTGACTTTTTTACGTAAAAAAATACAATTTAAATATAAACTAACAGTCATACATACATTTTTTTGTGATAAAGGATATGCATTTTATTAATTTAAAGGATGAAAACTAATTTTAGAAACACTTCATGAAATAATTGCATTGAAATTAAGGCCATTAGGATCGAAAGTATCTATATTATATTATATTATGTTTTTATGTTATATTATATTATATTATATTATATTATATTATGTTATGTTATGTTATGTTATGTTATGTTATGTTATGTTATGTTATATTATATTATATTATATTATATTATATTATATTATATTATATTATATTATATTATATTATATTATATTATATTATATTATATTATATTATATTATATTATATTATATTATATTATATTATATATAGGGGGGCCCCGAGTGGCGCTGCTCGTTACGGACCACTGCCATCTCACTCCTGTCTGCGTGTGTTTGAGTCTAAGATCGGCGAATGTAGTTATGTGAGAATGCTTGCCAGTAGCTTCTCGTGGGTCGGTGGTTCTTTCCGGGGGTTGTTCGGGTTCTTCCTCCACCAGTAATACAGGCCGCCATGTATAGCCTATATTGTGCTGAAAAATGGCGTTAAACCATTAAAAAACAAAATATTATATTATATTATATTATATTATATTATATTATATTATATTATATTATATTATATTATATTATATTATATTATATTATATTATATTATATTATATTATATTATATTATATTATATTATATTATATTATATTGACCTAACACCATTTGTGTTCTTTTTAATCCAATATGTGACTGTTACATATATATATATATATATATATATATATATATATATATATATATATATATATATATATATATATATATATATATATATATATACTTCAGCAGAGTTTTAAAGGTAAAATTTTTATTTTTAAGACTTAACAAACCGTGTCATGGCTTCAAGCATGAAACTATAATTTTCAGTTTTCAGCATCTACAATTGACCAATTATGCAAGAATACCCTGCGTTCAGATTTACTGAACACATAATAGATTTAAAAACTATATGACTATGATCAACAGAAAGAAATGTGGTATATTCATTTCCCATTGTCAATGGTGGTAGATCGTGATGTTGACAGTTGCATACGAACGTGGATGGAAGAGAGTCATTATGAAACATTATCCACGTGGTATTGTCTTTTATTCTTGATATGTATGAATTTGTCGTCTACGTGCCACTCTATATACATTCTTACATACGTGATAGCATACACACATATAATGTGTTCAGTTGTATAGATTATGACAATACAGCTAGGAAACTCATGAACATTTGTATGCATTTTTATCTTAAGGCGAGGACCGATGGCTCTGCACTCTTCTTCTTCAACAAGGATACCGGGTTGATTATGCTGCAGCCTCCGACGCTTACACATACGCCCCCGAGGGGTTCGAGGAATATTTCAACCAAAGACGACGATGGACACCTTCAACAGTTGCAAACATTGCGGACCTTCTAAAAGATTATAAAAATACCATTTCTGTAAACAGCAACATTAGTATACTGTACATACTATACCAGTTCGCCCTTCTGGTGTCCTCACTAATTGGTCCAGCGACAATATTGATGATGATATCTGGTGCCTTCAATCTCGTATTTGGGCTTAATGTTGTGCAGTCATATCTGATATCCCTTGCTCCAGCTGTGCTTTACTTTGCAATTTGCTTCTTTTTAAAAACCAAGTGGCAGATCCTCGTAGCGGAGATATTGACAGGAATGTATGCTTTCATCATGATGATTGTATTAGTTGGTACCATTGTTACCGCCGTCAAAGAAGGGCTATTCCATCCCAGTGTGATATTCCTCACGTTTCTGGTAAGCATATATGTTATTGCTGCAATGCTTCATCCAAAGGAATGGTTTAACGTTGTGTATGGTCTTTTATATTTTCTTCTTATTCCAAGTGGATACCTATTGCTGATTATATATTCCTTGGTCAACCTGAATAACATAACCTGGGGAACTCGCGAGGTACCAAAGAAAAAGACAAAACAGCAGCTTGAGGAAGAAAAGATAGAAGAGGAAAGAAAGAAAAAAGAAAAGGCAGAAAAACCCGGATTCTTTGCTAGACTGTTGCCAACTGCACAAATTAAAGACATTTTTGAAACATTCCGTAAACTTACAGAAGGGCAGAAGGACAAGCAACAAGACAAGTTTGTTGATGTGATTAAAACACTCAACGAAACTGTAGCACGTCTTGCTGCTAACGACCGAGAGAAGCAAGTGGAACAAAAAGAAGCGTCCCCAGAGACCCTTGACATGCAAATGGAATCTCCAAGTGTCGTTGTATACATGAGGGAAGAAAACAATAAGTTAGAACCTTTTCAACAAGCTGAGTATGAATACGACCAGGTCATGACCATACCAGCTGAAAAGGAACCTCCTAAAGGGATCTTGAGAAAGAAACCGACAGGTGTGTCGTTTGAGGACAGGAAAGGAAAAACAGTCTCCATCGATGAGACGATCACAGTACAATTACGAGATAGCGGGAAGACAGAAACTGAGGATATATATGACAGAGTTGGAGAAAAGAAACGGGACGAAATGACCAATCCAGCATGGTTGGAGGATACAAGCATAGGACAAGGAGTCGTAATGCAAATGGCAGACAGCGAAAAAGACTTTTGGAACGGTGTTATTGCCAAGTAAGCATTTTTATACCATTTGATATCATTGATGTAGAAAAAATCACTTAGTGTTATACTTTACATCTTGTACCATCTGCAATGCATGGTACAATATACAACGTCTTTTAAGTTTAGGTATATTTAGTTCTATATTTTAGTTATCCACAAGAAGGTTTATGTAGGTGACAGTAGGGTCGGTGTGATATTGGAAACATTGTACTGTAAATAATTACCACGCAGCTATTTAATATGGATTAATTAAAGACTGTATTTGAGTTGATGTGAAGAACTAAGTGTATTTCAGTTCGACTCAAATATATGCTTTAAGCTAATGAAGACAAAATATGTAATTTGTGTATAAAGTGAACATCAAGTTTTACGTTATGGAATATATGCATACACACACACACACACACACACACACACACACACACACACGTATACATATATGTGTGTGTGTGAGTGTGTACTTGTGTATCTATCTATCTATCTATCTATCTATCTATCTATCTGTCTGTCTGTCTATCCGTCCGTCCATCATCCAACCATCCGTCCGTCCATCCATCCATCCATCCATCCATCCATCCATCCATCTATCTATCTATCTATCTATCTATCTATCTATCTATCTATCTATCTATCTATCTATCTATCTATCTACATGTATGTGTACATGTATGTGTATCACAAAATTGTCTTTGAAGGTACGTTTCCTATATGATGATATAAAATGTTATCCCTCAGATTTCCATCTATCACCTATGGTTCCATTTTGCACAGCCTACTTTGATGAATCTGTGAATTGTTAGCTAATGTCAAATTGAATGCAGATTCAAAGTTGAGAAAAGCAAATCCAGGTGTAGTTGACAGATATATGTAAATGCTATGTTTGTTTTGTGTTTTCTTTTAATAATGGTACGTGTTACTAGGTCTATTATCCTACCCAATGCGTTTTAAGCAAATAGTGTCTGATTTCTTAAAATAGTTTTCTTTACATTATCCTTTATAATGCTACTTTATTGTTAGGTACCTTTATCCAATTGATAAAGATGTTCAGGCAGAAAAAGCAATGGCAGACAGTCTACTGGACCTTAGAAATAATGTGGCTTTGGGTATAGCGATGATCAACCTTTTATGGATGGCCGTAAACTTTATGTTTCAACTTAAAAATGGACTGACCTTTGACCTTAACTATTCGGTAAGTAGAACATGACGGATGCACTATTGTGAAGAGACATGATATTCCTTAATTCAATCTTTAAAAGTCGTGTCTAATGAGTTTTTTTTTAATTAGGGTGTTTAACGTAGCTTTAACAATGTGTTCAGTCATATTGCTACGATGTTTGCAGTGAGGCAGTTTATAGTGATGTCTAGCATTGAGGCATCATGCCACAGACATGTAGTATGATGCCCCACCCACTCACATCATCCTGACACCAGGTTGACCAGTCCTAACACTAACCTTTTAATGCTGAGTGCCAAGCAAGGCAGCTGTTATTACCATTTTTATAAGTCTTTGTTATGACTTGGCCGGTGACCGACCTCCCGTTTTCGCGGCGGACTCTCTAACCACTAGGCCACTGGAGCCGTCATATCTGATGAAAATAAAAGGCATTTGTTGTAACCACATATGCCTAAGTACTTTCCTATTTGAAGATAAATAATATATTATATAAATGTCGTGGTTGTATGCGTGCGCGCGTGCGTGCGTGTGTGTGTGTGTGTTTAATTCATTAATAAATATTATATCTCCGCAATTGTATCTCCGCGATTTCATACAATATTAAACAATTCCTAAACCGAGTTTCCATTATATTTTTACATATAAATACAAATCTTTATTTTGAGACCTAGTACAGTAGGTTTGTTTTGTCACTGGTTTTAGTTGGTAGGAGATAATCGTTTTACTCTATTTAATTTAGTTCTGATTTATGTTTGAAGACCATTGTAATTCATGGCAATTTCTTTTCAGTCACTTGCAAAAGATGACACTTTGGATGAAGACACTACGACTAATGTATATGTGGCAAAGGTAGATATACTTGGTCTATTATTCGTGTTTGTCTTTGCTTTCATCCTAATACTCCAAATAGCTGGCATGATTATGCATCGTTGGGGGACATTCCAGCACTTTATCTCCATCACACAGCTATGGAATCCTTTTGCTTCCAAAAAGTTGAAGAAAGAGCTCCAGGAAAAAGAGCGCGAATTGACTGCAGAAGACGTAGTCGAAGTGTGTAAAAGAATTCTTGCTGAACCTCTTCCTGATTATGATTCTGACGAAGGGGAAGATGACAAGGAGGAAAGGCAAATAGAGGAGGTAAAGGAACAGATTTTAAATATTCAGACAGTTGGTACAAGGCACGCTATCGGAAAATCAGCAAATCTAAGATCATCGTTAGGAGCAACCTTAAGAAGTTCATCGAGATTTGATCCAAATGCAGCGGAGCAGTCTGTTAGCAAACTTCAAAAGTCCCTTAGCAGAAGTTTGAAGCAAATTAATATCTACGGAGAAACCGAAAATGACCAGGCTCCAGAAGAGACGAAACTCTTGCGGGAAATGAAAAGTGTCCATAAAAGGTTATACTTACCGAGAGAGGGACCTTTACCTGACCCGCCAAGAACCTTGGGACACATGAGCGGCGCCCAGACAAGTTTGTGGAGAAGGATAAAGAGCCAGAGATCAACAACACGTCTGCCAGGCTACGATGAATCGCATCGAGATCTGTCTAAATCGATGCCTAATATACCGGATGGGGACACTGATGACAGCATATATGACGAAATACCAGGAACAATGGGACGTGCGCTAGGAAAGAGACTGAAACTGTTGCACAAGATCGATGAATCGAAAAGGAGAGAACAAAATCAGCACCCCATGGATATGCAGAATGGAAGACCTTCATACCAGGTGAGACCATTTCAGATATTTGGATGTTAGTATATATTGTTAATTCGTAATATCATTATCAAATATATTTTATCAATAGTTTATTTTCCTAATAACTTTGTCTGCGATCTCTCTTCATTCTCTCTCTCTCTCTCTCTCTCTCTCTCTCTCTCTCAACATATGCAATTTGTTTATGATGGCATATTATATATGTTGCTGACATGGGTGATATAACAGGTTCCAGTTTATTCTTATATGTAAAGGTAATTGAATTGCATGATCAAGCAATTCCCGTTTTCCACTTTGTGCACATATGATTAGATTTAAAAGTAGTAAAGCGTGGTCATTCTTTTTAAACTTGTCAAAGTTGAATGATCACCAGGTGTTCAGGGATTTTGTTTCAAAACACTAAATTTAAAATGCTTCAAATGTATCCTATATTAACATAATATATACTAAATAAGCTAAACATTGCATTTATTTTAAGTACAAACTTGACATTCGGATGAATCCAATTTAGGTTGCAAAGTCTTTAAGAAGCTTTATTGCAGGAATGGCACAATTTCCAAGCCCTTTCACCGTTCCTTCGACTGCGAAATGATTGATGGACTAAAAAGAAAATACTTTATGCTAATTTGTTCTACGATTTCCTAAACATATTTTCTTAAGCAGATATCATTGACAATGTTTGTCTCTTTTCTCTTTTCAGCGACATTCTGCAAATTTCTTCTAAGCGATATTACTTTCCATATCAAGAATAACATTATGCGATTTGCAACATATAGTTGGAATACTAAAATGATGTTTATTACGTATTGAGTTTAGTCAAGTATTTTTCTTGATTTCGCATTGCTAATCTTACAAATATTTTATTTATGTAAATAACTTTGATATTCAGCATTTTAACTTTACGGTTTTAGGACATGCATATGTTATAGTCACAAATTACAATTTTAAGTTATGTATATAATGTATGGTTTTAAGAGAGAACAGTTGTTTGAAAACGATTATTTATTTGTGAAAGTTTGGATTTATAATTTATGTCCATTAGTCCATTTGTATCAATAATTAATATAGCTATCCCTTTGAACCCAAGATATTAAACTGATGTGATAGTAAGTCTAATAAGTTTGATTTAAATGTGATTCACACTAATATATATTTTTTACGTGCTACAGAGAGACCAGGGGAAATGGTCTCAACATTTGTTAAATATGAATATAAATGTATTATTTTCCAAAATTATCTAATCTGTTATATCATGGTTTGTATTCGACACATTTGTGTAATTATTTGTACATGTAATTAAGATATAATCTGTACATATTCGTATATTTAGCTTCAAGTTACCTATGTAATCATATCATCTGTCTAGCAATATAAATATATATGTTACTGACAAAAAGACATTAATACAGTTGGCAAGACTGCCACACTTTCCAGTCAATGAACTGTACTGGAAACAATGCACATTTTCCTAATGCTACGTTATAACTTATTACATACTGAGAGTATTGATCCATATTTTATTTTGCATGGCACATATCTGCTTCTAAGAGAAAATATTCTTAAAATAAAAATCAAAACGAAGGAATAAAGGGTTTCTGTTTGCAAGGCAATGCACATTTTGACTGAACTTGTTATTGTTTATAGGATTATGTATGTACGTATGTATGTATGTATGTATGTATGTATGTATGTATGTATGTCTGTCTGTCTGTCTGTCTGTCTGTCTGTCTGACTGACTGACTGACTGACTGACTGTATATTCTCTTCAACAGAGATTACATCAGATTACTCAAATTCAAGATATTACAAAATAATTAAATACAACAGAAAAGTGTATATAAAAAAAAAAAGGGTGAAACGTATACCAGTGTAATTATCAATGTAGTTCTTTCTACATGACATATGTGATTATGCATACATACATACACGCACACACATAAATGTACACACACACATACATATACACACACAAACACATACACACATACACATATACACACACATACAAACATCTATACATATATATGTGGAACAACATGAAACCATCCTCAAATGAAAAAGATAGCAAAATGTGACATTCTTATATTATATAAGACAGAAAGAATTATATCTCCGTGATCTGTCATACAACAAAATTGTGGAATTTGACAAGAACAGGATGGCCTTTAATTTTTGCTTGTTTTTTTAAATTAATTAATTTATTTATTTAGCTTAAGTACTGTATATCGCTGTTATGATATGAACTGTTGTTTGAGAGTAGGGCATGCATTTTATTGTAAAATGAGGTTATGCTTTTTGCCGTTACCAACATGAGTTTATCCCATACGTCATCGTCGATAGACGACAAGCAATCTACTCTGCTTCCAAGAAGTGCCTCCAATAGTATATCGCCTTCTTGATTGAATAAAATAACCCCGTCTCTCACCTCTAAAGTGTCAATCACCCTCTCAAAGAAGAAGTTTCGTTCTTCAAGTAGCATTTCACAATTTATGATAAGATGTTTCGCTCTGTCGTCAGTCTCTTTCCCACTTAGTTTGCATATCATAACTTTTCCAACAGGTATGATATATAGTTTCACTATATCAGAGAGAGAGAGAGAGAGGCCATAACATAGATGGAAATTTACGCCCAGGAAACCATATACTGCTTGATTTTAAGTCCAAATGAATGTTTCTGACGTGAATTAAATCGCCCCTTAGCTCAATATCTGTATTCCAGGTTGATTCTTCAAGTTTTTGAATATTATCAATAATATACCGATTCCAAACAAGTTTACTTGGGTTTGTACTTGTACTGCATAGTCTAAGAGAACACTTCCCATACCATATTTCTTGAATATTTTGTCAATATCTGCTATAAACCCCGTCTGTGTTAGTGGGTTGATCAAGTACTGACATAATCGCAAAATGAAAATCTTTTTCCAGATAAGAGTCCAATCGCCCCTACACAGCCGGTTGAAAAAACACAATTTCATCTTATCTATGTATGCTTCCATTGACCAGAGTCCTAAGGTACTACGCGTTGCCTCTGTGGGCGAATATTTATCGAAAGCTTGCATTCGTCGCGCTGCATATCTTTGACATATCTCAAGTTCTTCTATATTGGTGCTTGTCATATTCGACCATAATTCACATCCATATAGGACTGCGGGTAGAATGATTCTTTTCCAGATTTTCATACTTGTTAGAGGGTTCATTCCCCCGTCTCTGATACCAATAAAATAAAAAGTGTTTAATAAGTGTTTACCTTTATCGCATGCTTATTTTATCGCGTCATTAGGTTTAAAGTTGTACTTTAGAGGTATGCCGGCATATTTCTTACTTTTGACTACTGGAATTGGCGTTTTGTTGAATAGAAAAGAAGGGATATCAGTTCTTCTTTTGTTTGTAAAGAGTATGCTGCAGCTTTTATCTGCATTATATTTCAATCTCCACCTTTTCGCATAATTAGAGACTGTATCGAGCAGATGCTTCATCGAATGATGCGAATTAGTCATTACAGTTGTGTCATCCGCTAATAAGACACACGGCAGGTGGAGATCGACAAGATTTAGGCCTCGCAAAGTGTGATCTAAATCAGTGATCAAATCGTCTATCATAACGAGAAAGAACCAAGCGGACAAGATACGACCCTGCCCTACACCCTGCTTAATATTGAAATATTTGGACAATTTGCCCGCAAATAAAACATAACTGGTCACTCCCTTAAACGAGTCTTTCATTATGCGCCACGTCTTTCCTTTTATGCCAAGTTTGTACAGCTTGTAAAATAACCCATTGTGCCAGACTGTATTGAATGCCTTAGCATTATCAAGAAATGTTGCATAGACAGGAGTATCTTTATCCATATAGTAGCATATAGATTCTTTGATACAAAACGCTGCAGTGATACTACAACAATTATTCCTAAAACCTTGATGCAATGGATTTGGAAAATTAATGTGCTTAGAAAATATAAGTAGTCTATTATATATAATTCGCTCTAGGATTTTCTGAAGCACTGGAACTATAGTTATATCACCGTAATTATTCATATCTAATTTGCTTTTTCCCCCTCCTTTAAATATTGGTATTACTAAACCTTGTTTAAAATGGCATGGGTACTCCTCGGCCTCGTACACTTTTTTGAAGACAGTTTCAAGTAACTGTACACTGCTTTTAGTGTCCGCAAACAGTAAATGCTCGGCAACAATACCGTCGTGACCACATGCCTTATCTTTATTGAGAGAACTAATTGCACTACTGATTTCTTCTCTAGTGGGAATTTTGTCAACAACTTCATTAAAGTGGGAATGGGTTTCTATACTCTGTTTTTTAACCTCTGCTAAAACCATCTGGTAATGATTCCCATTGTACAGATAGGTATTGTCAGGTAGTGACAAATTGGAAAAATGATTTGCCCATAAATCTCTTATAGAGTCGTGGTCGCGTACGATTTTTCCGTTAGATTCAATTTCGTATATGTAATCACGTTTATGTCTTTTATTCCGTATAAACTTATAGAAAGTGGAAACATCAAGCTCTGCAGTCTTTTCAAGCTCACTAAACTGTTCTCTATCACACATTTCTTTTGCTCTTAGTACCTCTTTTCCAAACAGTTTCCTCGCTTTCTTATAGTTCGCGTATGATTGAAATTCCCATCCTCTTGGCCTACCATCAGAGATCCATACCCTACGTTTCAGCCTCATTTCTGTATGAAACGTTTTTACGTTTAGTAGTTTCCAATAGGGGTTAGCGTACGGGCAAAACCTTTTTATAGGCAGAAACCTAGAAGCTGCGTCATGTAAGATCTTTACCGTGTCTTGAATAATACTTTCAATATCAACATTTGTCACTAGTTCTGCCTTATGCGTGTTGCTTCCTTATACCTATTTATTTGTTCTGCCGATGCTTTCTTCCAATTTATGGAGGGAATTATATATTTGTCAGCCATGATTATATTATATGCAAAAGGAATGACCAACTCTATTTCTTCAGGATGATGATCTGAAATGTTCAAAATATAGTCATCAATTATTTCGGCCTTAACCCCTAAATCGAATTTGCTTTTTTGCAATAGTATATGGTCTATCAACGATTTGGATTTACCATCGATTGAGAAAAATGTAAAGTCAGGCCCTTCACAAATAGATTGACTATTAACGGATATTAAGTGCCTATCGGTCAGAAACTTTTCTAGAATAGCGCCTCTAGTTTTTGTTGTTGGACAGTTCGTTTTGGAGCTAAGCAGTGAACTCAACTGGCCATTGAAGTCTCCCGCGAGTATGGGAATGCCTTCTTTACAGAACATATCAAACTGGTCCTTCTTCCATTGTTTCATAGTAACTTGTAATAGGAAAATTAGTTGATGGCAAAAGAGCTCCGAATACAAAATATTTCAATTTATCCTTACATATTACTTCTATCCCTAAGACTCTATCGCTGCCGACGCTCAATAAAGGATTAACGCAGAGTGACTTCCTATATAGGATTGCTATTCCACCAAACCCTGTTTGTCTTATACTCTCTTCAAAATTCACTTTTAGCCTATTGTCAGAGCGTGAGAAAGATTTAAACTGTGGATGCAAATTGTGTAAGAAGTTGAGTTGCTACAAAAGAAGCCAGTGCTCAGTAAGCACTGCAATATCTACCTCATTTAGCAAAAAGTACAAGTATGGTGCACCATACATGGCTCCTTTTACGTTCCATGTCATCAGACGAAATTTATGACTAGACATTTGTTGACTTAAAAAATAGATTTTCAGCACAAGTAATACAGTGACTATAAAGTAGTTGACCATAATTGATGCATATGTATGCGACTTACTGCCCCTTTATATAGTTTCACCTGAACCTCTTGGCGTCCTTATCACTATAATCTGCATACCATTCTCTTGCCCATACAAAATTTGGCCAAAAACCTTTCTCTAAAACCTTCTCAAAGTCTAAGTCATCTACCGTGACTAAAGCAGTATAAGTGTCCTTTACTCCTCTAACACGT
Organism: Unio pictorum; assembly: GCA_030141615.1. NCBI lineage: Eukaryota > Metazoa > Mollusca > Bivalvia > Unionida > Unionidae > Unio > Unio pictorum. Next base: position 10,134,131 of record JARLTB010000034.1, on the reverse strand, counting down.
GAGTGCTTTAAGATCTGAGAGTCAATTATTTCTATTCCTTTTTTTCTGGCGTGCTTTATTATACAATTTCTCATCTCCTCTCTCGTTCTGTCAACCGGTATTCTGGACATTAGAACTCGACGTTCATAAGAGTTCCTCTCTCTTTTTGTGGTCTGCAGTTTCTGTTAGTTGTGATGACATCGATTGTTCTGCTTCCTTTATCCAAGTCTTTTGTTGAGGTGGCTGAATTTTATTTGAATGGTGATCTTCTTTCCCTGTCGATGTTTCTTGCATTTTCCCGTGCTGAATATTTATGATCATGTATGATTATGTATGTATGTATGTATGTATGTATGTATGTATGTATGTATGTATGTATGTATGTATGTATGTATGTATGTATGTATGTATGTATGTATGGATGGATGGATGGATGGATGGATGGATGGATGGATGGATGGATGGATGTATGTATGTATGTATTCATGCATGCATGCATGCATTTGAGCTGTTTACGGACAAAGCGAAAATATATTACAAAATTCCTTTTGGCTATTTACTGACAACGTATTTAAAATATCCGCAGTGCTTTTTATGGACAATGTGAATTTAACATGGAATATTGGGCATCTATACAGACAAGGGGAAAGTGGGGTTGTTTTATAACGATAATATGAATTGAACAGGTGTGATGACGTGATGCTACTGATGGTTGTTAACAATATTTCAACACTTATAGGAATAGGTGTGCATCGTGTTGACCTCACTCGGGACAAAAGAGTAGGACATATACATAAACTTATATAATTCATACAATGTACAATATAATATCATTATACTATCAATGCAGAAGGGAGGGAAAACATACCCCAATATATACTATCTACATACAAGAAAGAGAAAAAACAAACGACATAAATAATATAAAAAACACACAAAATAATATCCACACGCAGAAGGGAGAAACAAAATCGACAAATATATTATCCAGACAGAATGTAGAGAAGATGAACTCCACATATACTATTCACACACAGGAAGGAGGAAACGCAATCCACATAATATACTATCCACACAGAAAGGAGAGAATACAAGCCACAAATATAATATGCACAATGGGAAGACATTATGCTCTCAACACAGTTGGGAAGAAGAAAACGTCAATATATACTATCCACACAAACGTACAAGAACGCATACAAATCAATATCTACTTTTAGAAAAAAAAATCTGCGAACCAGACCAGGAAAGGAGCAAACAACAAACTATAGTATAATATCCACACGAATGTTGGAGTTAAAACAAAATCAAATATACTATCAACACACGAGGGAGAGAAAATATTCCAGAAATATACTATCAGCACAAAAGGGAGGAAAAAAACCCCCACCCAATATAATATTAACATACGTGAAGACGAAATATAACAGATATGTAATATCCACGCAAACGTACAGGAACGCATTCAAACCTTAAAATACATAATCGATTCAAACATACGCACACAAATACACTCCTCAATCTACTATCCACAAAAGAGAACACGAGCTCATCCAAACATTCACACACAGGGATATACGTGTATACCCTATTCACACAGAAAAAAGTATAAAAAACCCTTATATGTATACATTCACACAAACATAGTTTAAAAAACCCCACAATATACAATCAACACAGAGTGAAAAAAAATTCGTTTCTGACTACACATTAGCCATCTCTTATAATGTTCAACTCTACCAAACTCCCACGCCTACACAGACACACCAAATCCCATTTCACCTATAATTATCAAGATGATGGAACAAATCAAGTCACAAAATGATGGAACAAATCAAATCACAAAATGATGGAACAAATCAAGTCACAAGATGATGGAACAAATCAAGTCACAAAATGATGGAACAAATCAGTTCACAAGATGTGGAACAAATCATGTCACAAGATGATGGAGCGGTTCATGTCACAAAAGGATGGCACAAATCAAGTCACAAGATGATGGAACAAATCAAGTCACACGATGATGTAACAACTGAAGTCACAAGATGATGGAACAAATCAAGTCACAAGGTGATGTAACAAATAAAGTCACAAGATGATGGAACAAATCAAGTCACAAGCTGATGGAACAAATCAAGTCACAAGATGTTGGAAGAACCTTCTGAATATTTTTTACTAACTGTATGTCTAAAATGCGTACCATAATGAAAACACCTCTTCCATTTCAGTTCAACTTACTACAATGCCCCAGAGGGATAGAGAGAGGTGTAAGATAACATATTCATGCAGTGTCAATAAAAATAAAACACAGCATTCTTTTTATCAGAAAGGCAAGACCAAGAGACACTTACGCTTTCTTTCTGGTCCATCACTTTTAGAAGTCGGTATAAAATTTCACATCAGGTCCATCGTATCGGCTTAAATTGTCAGTGTTCCATTTGCATCTCTTCCCTGGCATAATTATTCTTCATTATCAATTTATCTTTCTTATTAACCCCTCTCCGCTTTGCCCTCTTGTTCCTGGTGTTGTTCTCTTTTCTTCTAGGGCACATGGAAACCCATTGTTCTTTATCTTGAAAACTATAAAATGTATCTTGATTTTTGTCTCTCTATCACGGACGAAGCAGGTATTCTGGAGATAAATCCCCATATAACTTGCATATTGAGCAACACTTCATGAGAATTTATACACGTTCGCATGGCACGCATCAAATCAACAATCCGAAGGGTACGTTTTGTTGCCACTTACCTGTGCCAATTATGTTTTCGTTTGCATAATAGCAAATCTTTGACCGAAGCTCGATCTGTGCTGACCCTTACCTTACAAGTTGTTTAATTGTGTTTTCCATAACAAAAAACAACGTCGTGTGGACTTAATCCATGTTAATAATTACAACGTAAGTAAAGGCATACCCATTAATCATCGGTCATCGGTTACTTTCGTATGATATTCAACATAGAAGAATAAGGTGTAGACTGCTGACTGCACGTATTATCGTGTATTATCGTGTAGTATCGTGACCCAAACATTAGACGTCGCGTAAAACACTATGTAATAAAGAAACACAAAAACCCCAACAATAATAACCATACAACTCAATGTGGCCAGAACAAAAGCTAAATTTATTGTTCTATTTTCTTTCAAACACTTAAAAGAAAAAAAACTAGTGAATTGGCCTAGAAAGATTACTATGGATGTCAAAACGATAATTCCAATCATACTCAACACGCTAAATGTATGATGATTAGTCAAGAAGAAACATTAGACGAGTATCTGGAGCACGCTTGGAGTGGAGAAGCCGTGTTGCCTCAGTAGTATAAAGACTTGTGTGATCATTCGCGCATCCATTAATTGTTAGAGAAATCCATTAAATCGAAGTTATCTGTTGTCCTATTGTGCGAATTCTATGCAAACGTCAGGATTGAATTATCGATTTATACATACCTGTGCAAACAAACAATGCAAGCACTGCAAAAAGATACAGGTGAACTTTGATAGCTTTTGAACCACCGTTAATACGCTGCTTTTTGGAATCCAGCCATGTGTTTTACAGATGAACTGGCCCATCGCGAACAAGCTTATTTCATTTATATTTGCATTTCAAGCAAGTGATCGGTTTAAGGTATTAACTTATCATTTGTTTATTCTTTTCGAATATGGAAGTAATTAGCAATTTTAAGGATACAATATATCGGAAAATGATATGATTCGTCTATATTTCATATCCAATTTTTGTACAAAGGGAAACAACTCTTTACTCTGTAGAGACTTCAACATAATCCACTATACAGGAACCAGTATTTGCAAAAACTATTTTACATTCCTATCCTTACCATTGATGTCCATATTAAAAAGTTTTCTACGCCTCTACAAATGACAAACTGTTTTCTTTTTTTTTGCAGTAGATACCGGAGACAAATTAACTACATCATAAATGTCTTCCTGATTTCGAATATTTTCAAAAGTATGATTGTGTAACAAGACAAAAAACTCGTTTTTGAGAGAAATAAATATCTCGACTGGATGAAAGTTGCTCCCTTGCAATATAATATAATATAATATAAAATATTGTTTCAAAACATTTAATGTGAAGTTAATGAAGTGTGTGTACTTTTATTTTAGCACATTCGATGGATTTCAAACGATATTTTGAACTTTGTAGAAACTGGAGATATTTGCTTCACCTGACTTCAAGTTGTTTAGATTCAAATATGAATTAATAACTAAGTACACTTATCTCATCATCATCATGATCATGATCATCACCATCATCATCATGATCATGATCATCATCGTTATCATCATCATGATCATCATAATCATCATTATCAGTCTCTTGACCTAGTGTGTTCCTTGAGGCGCTGTGCTGCGGAACATCTGACCAGTTCCCTCCACGTGTATCAATCAATTGCCACTGTCGGCGTCTCCGCAAAACATGTCATGGTCCATTATGTGATGTTGTCAGTCCACATTGTTCTCTGTCTACCTATTATTATGCCACCTTGAACGATGCCCTGCAGTTCTGTTGTGGATAGTCTGTTGGCTCTAGTGGCCAAACCATTTGAGCCTTCTCTTTTTGACAGTGGTGAGGAGGTCTTCATAAAGACCAACTTTGTGACTGATGGTGTTACTCACCTCTTCATTTGTGATGTGGTCCATGTAAGAGATGCCATGGATGATTATGTAGCATCTCATTTCAGATGCGTGGATTACTCGTTGTAATTATACTGTCACGGTCCAGGTCGCACAGGAATACAAGACGAATGAGATGACTAGTGCTCTCAATAGTCTGATTTTATTTTACAGAAAGATATTATTTTCTCTCCAGATGGGTCTTAATTTTGACATAACTGCCGTTGTTTGTGCTGCTTGTGACTAACATTCTGCTATTGATCCCTCTTGGGTGATAATTGGAACAGAGATAACGGAACATCCCCGACATTGTTTGCCATCGTAGGCGGATTCCTGCTTAGTTCACATGGACGTTTTGGTGGATTCAGTGGCATTTTATCTGTATCTGCTTCTCTCAGCCTTTTATGCTTATTACAAGTAAATATCGTTTATCAGTCTTATAATATTTCACTCTGCAACATCTTTACTCTATCCGTTATGTCAGAGCAACTGTCCATGCATGATATCTGCCTCTCTCACTTTCTACTCTTATATTTTCGCTGACAGTCTGTGCACACCCAGTCTCTGCATCATCCTAGTCTGTTCATTCTTAGTCTCCCCCATATACTGTATCAGGGTAAGAGACTTGAAAAGAAACTACATAAAAAGGACAGTAAAAAGTAAATAAATATCACACTAAAAATATTTAACATTGATTGCATCCATACTATTGAAAATCACACAGTACTTTTCCATGCATTGATGGATGTATTCATATGAATATATTTACATTAAAATACAGTACTGAGTAATGACAAACACACGGGAACGCAGTTTGAATACCTTTGTCGTCTTCACTACATTAATAAGTTGCCAACAATCATAAGGGCGAGTTATTAAACAATACTACAGAGCAACTTAAATTCATTAATGTGCGAAACTTCACCTGAGAATGTTTCCAGGACACGTAAATAGAGATGAAAAGTATAGTTCAACTGTATGTACGTACCCACGCACGCACGCACGCACGCACGCATGCATGTATGTACGTGTTTATGCTCTTAAAACAGTAATAAAAGGTAAAGTGAAAACAACAATCTTTGAATGTATTTCCTTGGAATGAGAAGGTAGAAAAGAAGAATAAGAACTTAAGGTTTTAAGAAATTAAATCCAGAAATAATCCAAGCACAATACATTTTAGAAGTCTTAGTAATAGAATGCTCTTTTGAAGCCATGTTTGAGTCCCAATGACAAATACAACATGGAAGGCGATGACGTTTACTATAGCCCATTATGGTGCTGTTAAATCTTCAGTTATTCATTGCTCCGCATACAATACTAATCCGGTGTTTGAATTCCTAATGCATTTAAAGCAATTACTTCGCCGGAGAATTCGGTATAAGCAAGCAGATTTTTATAGTGAAACGAATTAATCGTTTAAAATCCAACTAGTCTAAAGAAAATTTAAAATATAACTCAATTGGTCACAACAGAAACGAATACCTAACACTCTAGCATTTGAAGGCCTGACTCAAATAGTTTACAAAACATCGCTATTACATGGAACGTCTGAGCAACTTCTGAAACACCTTAATTGCGAAACAGAGGGACATTTCATCATGTTTACATCTTAAAGTTTGGTACTCCCAATATGTCCATGGCAAATACAAATCATTGTGATCAAATAATAAAATAAATTAAAACGTCGTTTACTCCACTAAGTCATTTCTAAATCAAGGTCGGCAACTATGTCGAAAAAAGAAATTGTTTATATTGATAGGTGTTTGTAAAATGATTCAGGTCAAATTGAATTCTTTGAAAATAAGATTAATTCAAATATAATACAATGGAGTAAAACTAACCTTTAAATCAAACTAGTCAACAGAAAATTAAATTAAATAAAATATAAAATATACCAGATAGAAGTAAAACGTACCCAATTAACGAAAATAAAGATTTGTATGAGAAAGTGTTTCTTTACCATATATTAATTACACATAAAGAAAAAATAGCATCTCTTTTGAAATATATACATTATACATGTAATAACACATTTATTTGGCACTGATTTAATAACATAGGAAACATAGCACACGGAAATATCAACACCTTTTTCGAATTTATCATTTAAGCTTGCTCCAACCCCAACATCATTTGTATCAACAGACAGCTTAAATGGCGGTCTAGAACATGGCTTTTAACATATCAATAACCAGCATACATTTTCAATTTAAAAGAACTTGATTTTCGTTCTGATTAAAGTTGTTAGAGTTTCAGCAATTATACAGCAATTGGAAAATACATAACAATCGCATCAGTTGCTTTTTATTAACAGGTACATGGAATTCATACATACATTAACAGGTACATGGAATTCATGCATACATTAACAGGTACATGGAATTCATACATACATTAACAGGTACATGGAATTCATAGATACATTAACAGGTACATATAATTCATACATACATTAACAGGTACATGGAATTCATACATACATTAACATGTACATGGAATACATACATACATTAACAGGTACATGGAATTCATAGATACATTAACAGGTACATGGAATTGATAGATACATTAACAGGTACATGGAATTGATAGATACATTAACAGGTACATGGAATTCATACATACATTAACAGGTACAAGGAATTCATTCATACATTAACAGGTACATGGATTTCATACATACATTAACAGGTACATGGAATTCATACATACATTAACAGGTACATGGAATTCATACATACATTAACATGTACATGGAATTCATATATACATTAACAGGTACGTGGAATTCATACTTACATTAACAGGTACATGGAATTCATAGAAAAATTAACAGGTACATTGAATTCATACATACATTAACAGGTACATGGAATTCATAGATACATTAACAGGTACATGGAATTCATACATACATTAACAGGTACATGAAATTCATAGATACATTAACAGGTACATGGAGTTCATACATACATTAACATGTACATGGAATTCAAACATACATTAACAGGTACATGGAATTCATACATACATTAACAGGTACATGGAATTCATACATACATTAACAGGTACATGGAATTCATACATACATTAACAGGTACATGGAATTCATATATACATTAAGAGGTACATGGAATTCATACTTACATTAACAGGTACATTGAATTCATAGATACACTAACAGGTACATGGAATTCATAGATCCATTGTCAGGTACATGGAATTCATAGATACATTAACAGGTACATTCATACATACATTAACAGGTACATGGAATTCATAGACACATTAACAGGTACATGGAATTCATACATACATTAACAGGTACATGGAATTCATAGATACATTAACAGGTACATGGAATTCATACATACATTAACAGGTACATGGAATTCATAGATACATTAACAGGTACATGGAATTCATACATACATTAACAGGTACATGAAATTCATAGATACATTAACAGGTACATGGAATTCATACATACATTAACATGTACATGGAATTCATACATACATTAACAGGTGCATGGAATTCATACATACATTAACAGGTACATGGAATTCATACATACATTAACAGGTACATGGAATTCATACATACATTAACAGGTACATGGAATTCATATATACATTAAGAGGTACATGGAATTCATACATACATTAACATGTACATGGAATTCATATATACATTAACAGGTACGTGGAATTCATACTTACATTAACAGGTACATGGAATTCATAGAAAAATTAACAGGTACATTGAATTCATACATACATTAACAGGTACATGGAATTCATAGATACATTAACAGGTACATGGAATTCATACATACATTAACAGGTACATGAAATTCATAGATACATTAACAGGTACATGGAGTTCATACATACATTAACATGTACATGGAATTCAAACATACATTAACAGGTACATGGAATTCATACATACATTAACAGGTACATGGAATTCATACATACATTAACAGGTACATGGAATTCATACATACATTAACAGGTACATGGAATTCATATATACATTAAGAGGTACATGGAATTCATACTTACATTAACAGGTACATTGAATTCATAGATACACTAACAGGTACATGGAATTCATAGATCCATTGTCAGGTACATGGAATTCATAGATACATTAACAGGTACATTCATACATACATTAACAGGTACATGGAATTCATAGACACATTAACAGGTACATGGAATTCATACATACATTAACAGGTACATGGAATTCATAGATACATTAACAGGTACATGGAATTCATACATACATTAACAGGTACATGGAATTCATAGATACATTAACAGGTACATGGAATTCATACATACATTAACAGGTACATGAAATTCATAGATACATTAACAGGTACATGGAATTCATACATACATTAACATGTACATGGAATTCATACATACATTAACAGGTGCATGGAATTCATACATACATTAACAGGTACATGGAATTCATACATACATTAACAGGTACATGGAATTCATACATACATTAACAGGTACATGGAATTCATATATACATTAAGAGGTACATGGAATTCATACTTACATTAACAGGTACATTGAATTCATAGATACACTAACAGGTACATGGAATTCATAGATACATTATCAGGTACATGGAATTCATAGATACATTAACAGGTACATTCATACATACATTAACAGGTACATGGAATTCATAGATACATCAAGAGGTACATGGAATTCATACATACATTAACAGGTACATGGAATTCATAGATACATTAACAGGTACATGGAATTCATACATACATTAACAGGTACATGGAATTCATAGATACATTAACAGGTACATGGAATTCATACATACATTAACAGGTACATGAAATTCATAGATACATTAACAGGTACATGGAATTCATACATACATTAACAGGTACATGGAATTCATACATACATTAACAGGTACATGGAATTCATAGATACATTAACAGGTACATGGAATTCATACATACATTAACAGGTACATGAAATTCATAGATACATTAACAGGTACATGGAATTCATACATACATTAACATGTACATGGAATTCATACATACATTAACAGGTGCATGGAATTCATACATACATTAACAGGTACATGGAATTCATACATACATTAACAGGTACATGGAATTCATACATACATTAACAGGTACATGGAATTCATATATACATTAAGAGGTACATGGAATTCATACTTACATTAACAGGTGCATTGAATTCATAGATACACTAACAGGTACATGGAATTCATAGATACATTATCAGGTACATGGAATTCATAGATACATTAACAGGTACATTCATACATACATTAACAGGTACATGGAATTCATAGACACATTAACAGGTACATGGAATTCATACATACATTAACAGGTACATGGAATTCATAGATACATTAACAGGTACATGGAATTCATACATACATTAACAGGTACATGGAATTCATAGATACATTAACAGGTACATGGAATTCATACATACATTAACAGGTACATGAAATTCATAGATACATTAACAGGTACATGGAATTCATACATACATTAACATGTACATGGAATTCATACATACATTAACAGGTGCATGGAATTCATACATACATTAACAGGTACATGGAATTCATACATACATTAACAGGTACATGGAATTCATACATACATTAACAGGTACATGGAATTCATATATACATTAAGAGGTACATGGAATTCATACATACATTAACAGGTACATGGAATTCATAGATACATTAACAGGTACATGGAATTCATAGATACATTAACAGGTACATGGAATTCATACATACATTAACAGGTACATGAAATTCATAGATACATTAACAGGTACATGGAATTCATACATACATTAACAGGTACATGGAATTCATAGATACATTAACAGGTACATGGAATTCATACATACATTAACAGGTACATGGAATTCATAGATACATTAACAGGTACATAGAAATCATACATACATAAACAGGTACATCTAATTCATACATGCATTAACAGTAACATGGAATTCATACATACATTAACATGTACATGGAATTCATACATACATTAACAGGTGCATGGAATTCATACATACATTAACAGGTACATGGAATTCATACATACATTAACAGGTACATGGAATTCATACATACATTAACAGGTACATGGAATTCATATATACATTAAGAGGTACATGGAATTCATACTTACATTAACAGGTACATTGAATTCATAGATACACTAACAGGTACATGGAATTCATAGATACATTATCAGGTACATGGAATTCATAGATACATTAACAGGTACATTCATACATACATTAACAGGTACATGGAATTCATAGATACATGAAGAGGTACATGGAATTCATACATACATTAACAGGTACATGGAATTCATAGATACATTAACAGGTACATGGAATTCATACATACATTAACAGGTACATGGAATTCATAGATACATTAACAGGTACATGGAATTCATACATACATTAACAGGTATATGAAATTCATAGATACATTAACAGGTACATGGAATTCATACATACATTAACAGGTACATGGAATTCATAGATACATTAACAGGTACATGGAATTCATACATACATTAACAGGTACATGGAATTCATAGATACATTAACAGGTACATAGAAATCATACATACATAAACAGGTACATGGAATTCATACATGCATTAACAGTTACATGGAATTCATACATACATTAACAGGTACACGGAATTCATAGATACATTAACAGGTACATGGAAATCATAGATACATTAACAGGTACATGAATTCATACATACATTAACATGTACATGGAATTCATAGATACATTAACATGTACATGGAATTCATACATACATTAACAGGTACATGGAATTCATAGATACAACAGGTACATGGAATTCATTCATACATTAACAGGTACATGGAATTCATACATACATTAACAGGTACATGGAATTCATAGATACATTAACAGGTACATGGAATTCATACATACATAAACAGGTACATGGAATTCATACATACATTAACAGGTACATGGAATTCATACATACATTAACAGGTACATGGAATTCATACATACATTAACAGGTACATGGAATTCATAGATACATTAACAGGTACATGGAATTCATACATACATTAACAGGTACATGGAATTCATACATACATTAACAGGTACATGGAATTCATACATACATTAACAGGTACATGGAATTCATACATACATTAACAGGTACATGGAATTCATACATCCATAAACAGGTACATGGAATTCATACATGCATTAACAGGTACATGGAATTCATAGATTGCATTGACCGTATGATATCTAGGTTTAACTTGTCTATACCCCACAGTAGGTCCTGGAAACGTTACACTGGCACTGCACATGACACATTTCGACAACTTAATTGTCAACCTATATCTATGAATCTGTCAAAGAACTTATGAACAGTTGTTAAATGTTCTTACTATGTGTCGTTATAGAGGAAGACATCATCGTTGTAAGCATAACAATTATCAAGACCAGAGTCTATTATAATCATGAGACGTTAAAATGTACTTTGTGACCCTTCTTCCCAAACGGCATTACTTTATATTGTTAAGTCCATCTGGAGTCACTAATACCGCAATGTCCTTTGCTCTTTTCGTTTGTGAAATTTGTCAAAATCTCTTCAGAAGATCAAATTTGGAGACATACTTGGCATTTCTGATCTGAACGATAGTCATCGATTCAGGGTAATAAACATTGATCTGTTTTGTCACACTGTTCACCTTCCTATCACGTACGTAATGTTTTATCTGGTTTTGCAACCAGTGTATATGGTGGTCTCCGCTTAATTGTACTGGGCTCTAAGAAATCATTTTCAGCGTATAATGAAGTTCTTTGTTCAAGTATTCCTGTTCGAGAGGGTTCATTCTGTAATGGCGTTGCTTTGACCGGTTTGGAATATTCACTTTTAATGGCATAGAACATTTTATTCGTTCTTAAAAGAACACATAGAAATAAGTGCTCATAATCCAATAAGAACTCTTTAACTTTATTTCTATAATGCTTTTGCAAATGTGAACGTTTCTGGTCGAGATCTTGCATCATTTCTACATTCCGATGATTAGTCACTCAAATATATGCTGAATCCGATGATCTTCCTTCTCTTAAATCATCAATGAGTGGGACATGTACAACTCAATTAATTGCATGTTTAACCTGGCTCTCTCTTGCAGCGTGTTTATGTGGCAATATTTTAAATGTAATTTAAATCATGTACTTTCCTATTAAATGTGCAATGACCATAATACATGGCCTAAAGACTATTTTTGGAATGGGCAAAAGAGACAGAACTATATCAGCAGGCTGAAAACGTTTTCCAAGTGTTTAATGGGGACATAGGGAAAGGGGACGCTATGATTTTCATTCAATCCAACAGTTTGTTTGACCTCAACATACTATTTAAACAAGGATTACTCACACAATGGATATTCTCTTCTATACATCTAACACATACTATTTTTGAAGCATATTCGGGGCTTACATTGCTCTTTTTATAAATCCCTGCCTCATCCAACTCCTCATAACATGAATCTGAATGGTCAATCACTTACAGGAACACCATTAGACATAAGCGGGAAATGCAAGAACATGTGGTATTGTACGATTATACCAGTAGTGAATGGGGCCATTTTAGCGTCAAGCAGACTTTCATGTTGGCAAGTGCCGAGGCACTTTGGTGACAAGTGTAATTTAATATGGGTGGTTCTGTATAAAAACAAGGAGAATTTGACAATGGGTTGTATAGCGACAATGTATTGGGCTTGTCTATCAATACAAACATAATAACAATCAAAATATATAGTCGATTTATACGTACTCACAAATGTCATTTCAACGGATATACCTCTATGTTATGCTCCTTCTTTGTTATGCTATAGATGATGATAAACACAACACAAATCGTATTTTGTGATTTACTAACTATGTCATCTACAAAATAATCATTCACATGATGACATTAGCCTACCGCTAATACAATCAGTCACTGGTATTTGAATATGAGATCTTACTAAATTTCGTCTATTTTCCATGCTAATATTCACAATCCGATTTTCTCAAAATTCATATATATATATACGCAAACCACACACATATTTTATTTTCAATTTATCTTATATTTATGTGCAGTTAATCAATTGTTACGAAATCTTGCCCTGCGCACTAAATGCAACCAACCACTCAAAAGAGTTAAAGCGTAGTGGTAAGGTAAACTACCTTCGTCAATACTAAGAAAATAAATGACCATAAAATATAAAAATAGAGACATCGGAATAGAAACATTACATGACGATACTTAGAGACAAGACATATGCAAGACAGTCACAAATAAGGGATGTTAAAAGACTTACTAAATTTTTATATGCGCGCACACGAAACAATCATCCAAACCAAATATAACTGTATATTAACTGCATTCATTTGAATTTATATCCATAATTTAATACTAGCGGAGGAAATAAAATATAATACATCCGCCAAACTTTAAGTTACACAATCATAAACTAAAATTATAACTAACAAGAAAGGATACAAAATAGAAAAATATATCTAGTACGTTAGGCCAATGCAACAAAGACTGTACCAAATGGTACACTGTTTTACGCGTGCCAGTACTGCTACATTAGCTGCCGTTTGTTACAATCAGCATACCCAACCATGTAACAAATCATAAACACTTAAATGTCAATAGGACCCAAGGAAACTATATAGCACCTCCATAAACTTTAGTAAACCAAAAATTCAACAGTAATAGGAATTTTGTAAATTCAAACAAGATTAAAAAGGATGAACAGCAGCGAAAAAATCTTGACTCCCCTGTGCACACCAAAGAAGACATACGCAGTAGCCGTAAAACGGAAGGTATCAAAACATCGACCATGAGAATGCACTTCCAAACCTGGTAAAGAGTTTGCTAGCACTAATTGAGAGAACATCACAAGAAAAAAGAATGGCAGGTTTTACATATACAAAAACAGAAGAGAGTGGAATCAGGAAAAAAAGCAAAACCAAAAAGCTAATTAAGAGACGTTATGAAACAATACTAGACCTCACACGTTGAAAATTAACTGTTAATACATATATACTGTTAGGTAAAGGGCTAAAATTGTGTCCCAAACCAAATGTCATAATACAATTAAGCTAGCTGCAGATATTTTAAATGTTTCTAGACGCCTGAAATTAAAAGAATTTTTTTTATGATAAAGCATACAACAATTCAGAGAGTAAATCGATTTATTTTCTTCCTACAAAAATGGGTTATTTTAACACAATTAAATCATCTTTCACACCAACTAGTGGACGTGATTCATATTTAGATTTTTATATTGATGCGGTCACATGAGAGATATTAACTGATAATCATAAAAGGCTACATCATAGTAATATTTCTAAGGACGAACTTAAGTCAAAGAATGACGATTGTATAGTTATTGAATAGGCTGATAAATGAAACACTGATATTATTAGGAATCACGAAGTTTATGTTAAAGAAATTGAACGTCAATTTTTCAAGATTTCAACTGTTTCATTTACTTTCTAGCGAACACATGGCATTTGGGATCGTAGGTATGATTTGTTGGATAGCGATTTGATTTGAAGGATACCTAACTGCAGAGTTAAGAATATTCCGTTTGTGCGATTTTGTTATTGGTTAAATGGTATAACTACTGTGATGAATAGTAATTTGTGTGGTGTGAGTGATAGTCAATTTTGTTAAATTAATATTCATTGTTAACATTGCAAGCTATCACATAGCGTTGGATTGCCTCTGTATATATATATATATATATATGTGTGTGTGTGTGTGTGTGTGTGTGTGTGTGTGTGTGTGTTTGGGATCGTAGCAAAAGTTGAGGCTATAATTGTATGATGTGGTTTTAGATATGAATTTCCACAAATTGTAAAGATAAAATATATATTTGGTTTTTAAATCTGTATTTCCGAAAAATGAGACCATCCATAAGTGCTGCTTTTACAACAAATTATGGAACTGATTGAAAATCAGCCCTGAATAAAAATCAGTCTTGGACTGAACAGTACAGTCTTTGGACTACTTTGAAAGATTTACTGGGTGATACAAATTTTCTTTTAGATTCTACATTGGTTGTATACATTCAAGTTACGTGAAATGCATTTTATGCAAATCTTACTATGTATCCATATATAAATGTCTATGTCTCTACGTGTCCCCGTGTTTTATCTTTAACTAGCTTATCTATTTTTAGTACATGTGAATCTTACGACTATAATGACTACTTTATAAATTGTGTTTTTAATATTAAGGTCAAGGTTATCGTCTCAGCCTCTAGTTTGTTCAAAATTGTAACATTAGATAGATTCCAAGTTTTTCCATATAACCTTCATACAAGTATGAACTATACATAGTTGGGTCTTTCACAGGAATTTCTAAACGTTTTAGCAATAAATAGATACTATGGTTTTCAGACAGGATCGCCACACAAGTTGAGGCTTTATATATATATGTTTTTTCTATAGGATGTTCCACTTAAAGGTAGAAGGTTGAGGAAAAGAAGAAATATAAACATGTCTTGTAGAAGACAAAACGATTGTGTAAAGAAAGAATCGAAGAGATAAATTAGTAGAAACCTAAAGGCTCTCTTTAGAGCCACTCATATTCTAGAAACGATGTATACTGTTTTCAAGTAACTAAGTTTTAAAACTAACACATTTCTTTTTCAATAACACAAATACATCATTTTTTTACATGGTTGTCAACTTTGTGAATTAAATTGAGGTTTCCACTGTTGGAAGTCATTGAGCCTTTGATGTACACTACGTTTCCTAGCTAAAGACAAGAGATAGCCATAATGGTCACAAAACAATCGATCTACTTTGTCATCGTTTCGAGACGAGTGACGATCAAAATAAGTCACTAAATGTTCCAAAGAATATCCAAGACTGTTATGATGCAGAAAAAAGACACAATATTGTCCACACACCATAGAATATGTGCCTTGTAATTTCACATTATTGAACCGTGCCGTCTGGGCATTTCTTCTAATAAAGTCAATAATATCGTCATCCAAAGTAAATAATAGTGTCTAAGTCTCGAACCGTTCTTTTTTTCGAAGTCTTCTAGCTTAGGGATATGAAGGCCTCTGAAAGGGTGTATTCATCGTCGCTTTCTACCTTGTCCTTGCTGTGTCCTCAGGGAAGCAGGTACTCGGTACCGTTCAGGGCATTTATAGGATTTTCTCGTTGACCAAAAATTTCTTTACCCGTTTGAATCAAGATATTTTTCCGGCTCTCAAGAAAGCTTCTTTGGGGTTATATTTGTCAATGATTTATTTGAAGAAATTCTTTACCGTTATTCAATGCGGCATCTTTTAAGGCAAGCAATCCTCGTGTCACCATCGGTTTCAAAACGGGGACCACTGAACAAAAGACCGATTTAAACATATCTCCTAAACCATGTCGTCGTTGTCGAGCGACTCCTCGGTACACAGGATACATAACATATCAGTTGTTAGAGAATTATTTTTGAAAATGAAGTTTCACTGTGACTTTCCGTTTGGTAAATGGAATATTGTGTCCCAGTTCTCTTATTATAGTAATGGTGACACTGTCGAAATACGACTTACTGACGGGCAAATAAAGAGGATGTACAAATTCGCGGTGAACGTGATAGAAATGATCCGCAGTAACGGAGCATAGGTGTTCCCACTACGTTGTCCTCATCCACATCGGAATACACTAAAATCAAATTGAGTACTTGGTTCATTTTTACAGGGAATCGAAAATAGTTCACAAAATCCAAGTTACTTGTAATGGCGGGTATTTCTTTTTTCTTGAAAAATCTGAAGTTTCCACCTAAAATATCATACCGTTCAGGACCAAAGGGTAATGGCCATCATTTTATCCTATGAAAATTTGATTATTAATCGACGATCGACATTATGATACACAAAGGTAACACTTTTTGTCTTTCTCCATGGCTTTACCAAACAAAATATAAAACCTGGTTACAATCGTATCCACTAAATGTTGACCAATAAAATATTAACATACAGGAATGGTTGACAGATAGATGGACCGTTTAGTTTTGGGGTCCTGTGTTTTCATAAAGTCACTGACAGTGATGCGTTCATCTAAGATTTGTTGCAATTGATCGTCATATACTTCTACTGAAACACTGTTTTGATTTTCGACGCCTTTTTATTTGTGTCGGGTGTATCATTTCCACTAAAGCCACATCCCAATGGGTTTATTGAACTAAATGAATGACTTGTGGTGGTAATTTAACCGTGTAACAGCACAAACTGTTGTTAGGAATGACCTCCATAGAACTGTCACCGTGTAACGTTAAGTAAAATTGGTTGCTGTTGTTGTTGTTCATAACTCCAAAGTTTGTCTATCCGAAGGGTCACTCGAGGTTAAAGGAGTGTCTAAAAGAGGTTTGAGATTGGAGAGATGATTGTTGGGAGAATGACTGATGTTGGACGCAAGGCTACCGTTATTACTGTTGTTTCCGTTGTAAGAGTATTTCAAGGAAGAATTGGGAAGAAGATAACCGATACAACTACTGAGTAAAATTGTCCGCAATTGTTTGTCTCCTTGTTGCAAACTCAAATTAGCAATAATTGCACCAATGACACTATACACCACAAAGATGTGACAGAAAAAGACGATTTGGGTTTTAGGTACACGTTCTCCACACCACAGCCACAAGGATTGCTTTGTAAATCTTGCAGAGAAGAACTGGGTGAAAGAGTAGTCACTGTGGTAGCTGAAGCTGTATTGAAAGGCATGATGGTCGTTTCTTTTTATAGTCAATGACTGGCGAATGGCCAATCCAATAATCAAAACTGGGAGGATATCCTTTCCAATGTACTTTGACTTCTTTGACACTTTTTCCTACTTTACTGGGTCTTCGTTCGAGAATGCTTTCAATATCGCACACGTCGTATTCTCTTTTTGGTGACATGTTGTAACTCAGGTAAGTAAAACGTTTCTTTTAATACTTCTCCCTTCATGTCTTCCAATTTATAGACGGTAGGATGTCGATCACGCACTCGTCCATTAACAAGAAACAATTTCGTGGTCCAGTTGGGTAGGTAACCTTTGTCGAAAGTGCGTTTGGTTTTGCCAATGCGAACCCAATATTCAGTGGTTAACACTCCACCGTTCTTGGGGACAGCCATCGTCCGACACGTACCAAACAGATGCTCAAACACAGTCACTTCGTTGTCGGGTGTCACATCTTGTGGGGCACGTCCGATGCTTCTTTGGTAAGATTGATTGTATGCTTGGATTAAGTGCGGTAAGACATCGATGTATTTGAAAGTATGTTGATGCATAAAATATTTCCACATGCGATCTTTCAAGGTGTTTGAAAACGTTCCACGATGATAGCTTTGGTTTTAAGATTTTCGGAGGTAAAAAAGAATGAATCTAACGTTTATTTAATTCTAGTTGAAAAGCTTGGTTCAGAAATTAGCTCGTACTAACTATTCGCTCGATTTGGAAGTCAATGGTACGACCGAGGCAAATTTAGAAAAGACGTCGATGACACAAAACAAATATTTGTAGCCACGATGGCAGACATCAGCTAAATCGGCTTGCCATTGATGATCGATGCCTTCCACTTGAGTGCGACTTCTACAAAGTGTACGTAGATTGATCTTGCAACCATCGTTGTACTTCATGTAAACGGAGCTTTTTCAGGCGAGTTTTAGCAAGACGATATAATTTCTGAACGCCTCCATAACCTGCAGGGTGCCTGAATCGTAGTAAATGCTGGCTAACACCTTCTCCATTGTTTTGTTAACAAGGTACCCACTCCTCGATGACACTCTTTTGTGTGGGGCGAAATGGTGGTTGTTTGGAAACGGTTTTACGTGTCCGATATGCCACATGAGTAAACGTCGAGGGTACTGGTGGTGGCGGTGGAGGTAATGTGTCGCTTTTTTCTTCTTTTCTTTTCTCACTTCTTGTTTCATTTATTTCTTTTTCACTTCTGTCGAAGGAGGAGTAGCCATCATCTTTTTATCCCAAGTTTTTAGTTCTTCTCTTTGGGAAGTGGGGTGAGGTGTCAACAAAGAAGCTGCTATCTTACTCGGGATGGAAGTGGCAGTGGGTGTTTTAAAGATGTCATGGGTCTCTTCTTCCTTGGGTAATTGTGGGGTACGTCTGTCTTGTTCACTGCAGATAGTGATGGCGACGGACTATTTATTAGAACTTAAAATCGGTCAAAGTGGGTAGAGCTGTTTGTTCCACAGCTTTCCGATGAAAGAGTTGCAGTCGTTTCAAAAGTTGACCGTACTTTTGCGATTTTTCGGTTTCGAACAAATCGTTGCGATGCATCAAGGATTGCAGTTCTTGTTGTAATTGGGACATCTCGGTCGCATGAGGATTGGATGGTAAATGGGGGGGAGGGTGTTGTTCTTGCCAACGTTGGTATTCCATCCATCGTTTGCAAAGGACCAAACTCAGTTTTCGTCCTTCTATTTTCTTCCAAAGGTTACGTCTGAGATATTTGTGGTCCATTTGTCCCTTTTATCTTCTGGAAGGATCATACATATATCGACCCATCCCCTGAGGGTCATCCCTTGTGTCACCCCTTGTTTCAAACCTGGTATTAAGCAACCTGTCAACAATGGATCAAGAAATGGTAAAAAACTTCTGCGTTCAACATCTTTTTTTTACGGATGGGTATTTTCTATTTTACCATTTGACGAAGAACATGTGGATCTTTGGCTAAGTACTTTTTCTGATGTGGAGACAATGTTATCGTGCCTTTTAAGACATTCAAACAACATTCACACACGTTATCGATGAAATCTTTGGAGGCAGTTTAATGATTTGTTTTCGCATAGTCGGAGAGACTTTGTACAGGACGGACAACATGTCTCCGTGTTTGTCTAAACGATGAGGCAGTCCTTTCCTTTTCTTTCCTTTGTGTGGTGAATAAGAATGTTTTCTGCGGGGTGACATCCTCGCTTGTCCGTTCCATAAATACACTAACATCAAAGACTTTGTACACACCCACTTTTATCTTCTTTTTGGAACTAGCGCTTTGTCAAAAATGTGACTATGTGTTTTCCGAAATCGCCAGAGTAACCTCTTCTTTGCTGACTCCTTTTTAGGTGATGACGTCGTTGTTTGGCTAAGCGTTTTGTAGGATGACTAGATTGTCTTGTTCCTTCCCTGTTTGGACAGGAAGAATGACGATGTATATGGTGTGTACGTCTTTGTGGAGGCATTATTGAGTGTTCAGAAGTAGCACTGTAAATACTGACTGACGTCGTTGTCCTCAAGTCATTTTTATACCGGAATGCGACGCTACTGATTTTATTTGCGTCGTATTAACTTTATGACAGGTAACACATGTCGTGAAGGGAATCTTAACGGACTAAATCGGGACAGTTTTTGTTTGGACAAATCCAGTAAACTCTGTAACATGCCTGATTGTTCTTGGACTTTGACGCTTCGGGCAGGTACTTTGTGAGCAGCCACCACTGCTGCTAATGAGGAAGAGGAAGAGGGTGTTACCGGTGGAGGAGACGTTTTTGGAAACGCAGGTTTCCAATGTTTCATCAAATTAGGAAAAATGGATTTTGCTAGCGTCACCAGCAACGGATAAGTGGCAGATCCTGAGGCTACTAGAAACGCGGTCACTGGTCTTGCAGGTTGTGGTTTACGAATGTAAGGTTGCGTCCTGACCTAAGATCCTCCTTTGATGGTTACAGTTCTTTTCTGTTGACCTTTCTTTTTCTGTGGTTTGGTCTTGACACCAGTGTTCTTTTTCTTAGGGGTTCGTTTAGCATTTTTCTTGGGGAGATCTTTGGGAGCATTGGGATTCCATTTTAAAAGGGAACGAACGATGACACCTCCTATAGAACCGCTACCTACAATTCTCAAAATGATTTGCTTTTTGATTTGAATGTGGATGCAAGGATGGGCCAGTTGTGTCAAGGCTACTTTGCTTCTGTCAAAAAAGCGTTTGGTTTGATGTGGAATGTGAATGATGCCTTGCAGTAAGTGACGTTCGGTCACCGTAAACCATCGTAAGACTTCTTTGAGACAGGTTTATAAGACGTGAGCACGTATTTGTGGATTTGTTTCACGACTGATACCGTACAAGGCACGAAACAATTTGATGAAAAGATGAGACTGAAGGGACATCATGTTGACGATGCATGATACAAGGTCAAAGTGACTGAGGATTTTATAGATTTTTTAGGTGTTCTTATTGTTATGTCGACGACGAGGACGTGTACACGACAGGCGCTCCGTCTTGGCACCAGTCGTGAAACAAATGGGAACGAAATCGCAAATAATCGGGGGTGGTGGATTTTAAATCCATGAGTAAATAGGCGTGTGGCATTTGAGTGGCATCATCGCACGCATGAGTCAGCCAAGGTGTTCCTAACTGTTTGGCTAAGACTTGCACTTGCGATTTATCTCTAGGACTTTTAAACAAAACCGTGTAATGATCATTAAGACTAATGGTACGCTATGCTTTACTTTGTTGAAAAAAAAATTGGTGTAATGGAAATGACACTGGCATTACGATGATGCCCTTTACGCGTAAATCACAGTTTAATTTCGTCTTCGTCTTCTCCTAATATGTCGTCCAAAATGACCAAACGAGTTTGACTCGGGTCAGACACGATCCCCTCGTCTTCGCTAGGAAAGGCTTCCACAAACACAATGGAATTACCTTGACTTTCTTGCAAGAGGCTTTATGCCGATTGCCACTAATTGTACCACGACACGATGCGATGAGGTGAAATATCGATCAAATTATGCTTATGTTCGATCAAACGTTTGACGAATTTGGTTTTGCTTGAACCGCTCGGTCCAGCAATTGACATGTTAAAAGGATGACGAAGATAGAAGACCTCCCAACTAGCATGATCTAAGTGTTCGTCAATGGCTTTGAATGTCGAAGAGGAAGGAGTAGAAACAGCAGAGGTAGCCTTAGTAGTGTAGGTTATGACACTTTCGACACAAAAACATACAAGACAAGAGGTTTTTATATTTATTTTCAGGACACGTTTATTTCAATTCATGTTTAAACTGGAACACGAAAGCCAAAAATACATAAAAGCCAAATTGTTAAGTACAGGAATAAACAACACATGGTAACGATCAATGTGACATATAAACAAGCCTCTGTACAAGATCGTTTTGGTAACCACGGTGTCCTAGAGGTAGTGTGTAATGTTCTTATAGTATCTACATTGGGTACAGTCATATAGGTGTCCTCTCCGAACGGTCTTTCGGGAATGTCCATGACAGTCCTTTCTTGGAAAGAATGATTATACTGGGTGATAGATTCTTCTTCTTCTGGCACTGCCACTAACACAGGTTACACAGTGACTTTTTTGACTCAACGATGGATGTTACGAACACAACGCTTGAGCATTCTTCTTTTGCCAAAGCCTCAAAACCCCAAATTTCCCAGTCACGTACATCTGTCCAATGAGGGTGTAGATCACAGGCTACACACACACACACACACACATCGTCGTACACCTCTTCCGTACGTAAAAGTTGACGAATCTTTCTGTCCTGTATAGGTCGAGACGTATCCAGATGAAAGCGTAAGGTTTTTAACAGTTTGAGTCTCTCGTGGACATTTAAAGGAGTCCCCATACTGTCTTTGTAGATATTGTTCGTAAAGTGTTCACAAGGAATCTACAGGTAAACGAAATCCCAGAAAGCAAGTCACTAAAACACACACTACACGTCGACCCCAATTGATGGAACACAGTTACCGCAATAAGTGTTCGTAATCCTCCACCGTTTGAATATTCTCATTGATATCCTTCCACGGAATCTGTTTTATCTCAAGTGATAAAGGTTGTGGCATACTAGTCTATGTTATACTTCTTATTGTCGAAGGCAATAAGTTTACATTCTGCACAGAATTATTTAAAATCTTCTCCAAAAGCGAGAGTGATTAACATGGTGTGTAATTTCGGACTACTGCCATTCAGGGTAACGGTCAAGAATGGTCAAACAATCTTCAGATGTAAACGGTCTAAATTGGAATCTGGGGAACAAGGTACGCTTGATCCAGAGAAATCTGACACGTTGGTTTGACTTTTGTCACTTTTCTCTTGTGAATTTCACGACACAAAAGTTCTACAGTCACCAATTGAGATTTTTCTTTTGCATGTTTCTGCCAAACTTCCTTGTAGATTTTATCTTGCAATTCGTATGGTAATACTTCAATATTATTTTTAGAGAGAGTTTATATACTGGTCTAGATTTGACTCTTAGCCACACTGGTTTCTTAAACAACATGGAATTTTCACTTTCAATCACTAAGGTCCCACTAAAGGTAGATAGTAACGATTCGGAGACCATCGAGCATGTTCCAGGTAAGCGGAATCGTTCTGTTCCCACTGGTAAATTGACACACCGCAACTGAAGCACTTGAATTTATCCCCTTCGCCCAAGTAGAAAAATCCGGCTCTAGCTAATTCTTCAGGAGATGGCCCAGGCATATATTTTGGCCATTTATCTTTGAAGGTTTGGAATCAACTTTTAAAGCGAATATTCGACTCAACTATGTTCAGTTCGATGCAGGTAGGGTGAAATTCCAAGGAGGTTACTTTGGATTACATGACATCCGTAGGATGGTAGCCGCATGGTCTCACGCGGAGATGGAATCGCTTTTGCATCAAGAGTACTTGAGAAGGTACTGTGGCGTTAGAAGACGTACTTCCTCCAGAAGTACGAATTTCGACTACGATAGCTCATTCTCTCTGTCGCTTTTATTTTGTTGTTGACTACGATGTCTACCAACAGCTGTATTTTTTTACATTTTTAAAATATATCAAATACTAGGTCCATTTTTTAAAAACTCTACTCTTATTCGACAGCAACGACAATGACTCCTGCTCTTACCACAGTTGCTACAACTACAAAGGTGATCCTTCCCGAGACCAAGGTATGTGACAGCGCAAGGAAGTTGTGAAGTTTAGTGGATCTATATTAACAACAACTGTCAAGCCCGCTATGTTTCAGTGCTGTTTGTGATTATAATGTATGATATTTCATATTATTCAAAGTGGAAGGTTACAAACCGTACAGAAGTTACACAACTTTAGCTTTTAACACTTGCACAGACTCTTCGCTTTAAAAGTATTAGGAAAAAATATTTATCCAATTTTGTTTAAACCATTTTGTAAAAGACGCACAACTTTCAGCTTTAATGGAAATTTGTATTTAATTTAATTTGTGGAAATCCCACAGAACATTAATAAGATAAAGAGCTATCTTGGAACGATAGGATAATCCCTCAATTGTTCCGATATTTAAAAGCTTTTATGTGTATTTATCTGTTACACCCTTGAATAATGTTTAGGTGTGTTCCCCAAAATGAAAAGAAGAAACAAATCTGAAAAAGTTATTTTGAATTGAGGTTTCTCTTTGCGTATATCTTTTTTTAAGCTGTTAATACATGGCAGATTACATCCGCATACAATACCAAAGTGAGAGGTATATATATATATATATATATATATATATATATATATATATATATATATATATATATATATATATATATATATATATACAAATGACATTGCATTTCTTAAATTCGTTTTTTTTGGTTAGCCATCGTTATCTTTATTTTTTTAACGCATTTTTTTTTTTAGACGATTTCAGGGTTTCTATTGTTGTAACGGTATTTATGTTGTTTAGTTTGTTGCTGAGATTATCTATTCTCTAGTCTATAACAAAGCACTTAAGTTTGTTCAGTATTTTAAGGTCACGCGCACAAAAGGATACCACGTTTGGCTTGAAAGAGGATTGAAACTCTAAGTTACGTAGACGTGAAGGAAAACATCTCTTCGTTACTACATTTAGGTGTTGTTTTGTTCATTGTAATCATGCTTGCCGTATATCTATGTGTTTGGAGGTCATATTGCTTTTGATGTAAATATTCACATCAATAGACAGACAACTTGGGTCTTTATCCTTGAGGTTCACTGAACTTGCTTCTTTAATTCGTACAAACCCTAGATTCACAAGTTTGAAAAGAAAAATGAAACAAGAAAAAAACGATGGCACTTTATACTGCACCACTCCTGACTATACGGATGTGACTGTGTACGTCAAAATGTTTAAGTGAGATAAAAAATAAACTGTCGGTTTCAAAACGCGAACCATTACTGTGACCGTTCAGGAGTTGCTGTGGTAAGAAGAAATGGTACAATACACAACGGATGGATTTAAGTTCACATTTCACTCCGCACTGCAATGGGAACAGCTTGAAAGAGTATTGATTATTTTCCCATACTACATTCGTATGAAACATTGCATCACTCATCATAAAGAATTTCATTGCCTAGACTAATTTTCTTACCGCGTTCACATCGAATTGACTTCAGTAGGTTCATTAGCTCTTCACCTAGTATCGAGATAGGTCGTGTTTCACCTCTAGATTATATATATATATATATATATATATATATATATATATATATATATATATATATATATATATATATATATAAAGAAGTAAAACTAAAGCAAGAACAATTGTACCCTGGGTGATCCGACGGAAATTATGTCAATTTTATAGTCAAATAATTCACAGCATATTTGGATGAACTATTTTGTGAGAACGTTTTAGTTGTATTCATCATCAGTTCACTCTGATGATATTTTAAAATGGTGAAACTTTCCTATGGATTTGATTTTATAAGTGGGATCTGTGTTTTCTTTAAATTTTCTATGGGGAAATATACCACAGAAACAAGCGTAAGTGTCGTGTTTCTTTTTAAAAGTAGGTATAACATAGTCTCTCTCTCTCTCTTTCTCTCTCTCTCTCTCTCTCTCTCTCTCTCTCTCTCTCTCTCTCTCTCTCTCTCTCTCTCTTATACATTTCATTGCAATCATAATGGTAGATGTTCCCGTTTGAAGAAACCTCTCCAAAATCGTAATCAGTAAGAACCATAATTTCCGTTTGTCATGTAATTTGCTTTTCAAACAATACCCCCTTACAAATAGTAAATCAGTAAACCGTTGGATGAAATAAAATCATTCATTGACAAACATGTACAATTCAGGTATCTGAGCTGTATCCTTATTTTTGGCACTGCAATCGATCTTCATAACACGTACGGGGTAACAATAATATGCAGCTGGCAGGTGAGAGATCACGTGCAGGCAACATATTTCTATCCCCACACGTCTTATAGACCTTTTACGTATAACCTTTTATACAACTACACTATCTCTAGGGAAACTAGTTTACTATTTTCTCATACTTTGAACTGTAACACTCTTTACAGTCCCGAAACGAACTACTAACATCTACTTTCCATGCCAACTTTGCTGAACCGATATGGATCCAGATCTAGACCCTTCCGTCACAATGCCCAGGAAACGGGCACACTGTGCCACAGAATCATTAACTCCAAACCTAGGAACATTGCCCTGGGAGGTTAACGGGAGTTTATACAAACAAGGCTACCACAGCCTCTACTAACAAGAACATTAAACTAACATCCAATAGAAGATTTCAAATTATGTATAGACATTTAGACACAATATTAAAAAAATGGAAATAACAAAACATTTTTATCCCCATACATGCAATCTCTCCATTCATCATCCACAAATAAAAACCGCAACCAGATGGCATCTTTGACCCCAAACTGATAAGATGTAACAAAACGGCACTCTGCCTCAAACTAAGAAACTTATACAATTCCCCATACACTACGGGACAACATGAAGACAATAGAACCTCGACCTGCCCTATATATAGCCAAATTCATCCCTAACATGGAAAGAAAGAAGGATAAAGAAAAACCACAAGAACAACAATAACGGATTTCTCGAAAATTACAAAATAGATACAAAAATTGGAAAATATACCATGGCATACAGAATAACTATGATAACTCCACACAATATAAAACACAACCCATACATACAAACAAGCGATAATACAAAATAAAACGATAATATTGTGTAGTACTTTTGCGCTTCCTTCTGTGTGGTTGGTATTTTTTATAATATATTTTGTGGTATTGTTGCGCTCCCTTCTGTGTGGATAAAATATTTTGTGATTTTTGATAATATATTTTTTGGTATTGTTGCGCTCCCTTCTGTGTGGAAAAAATATTTTGTGATTTTTGATAATATATTTTGTGGTATTTTGCGCTCCCTTTTGTGTGGATAGAATATTTTATGATTTGTTATAATATATGATGTGGCATTTTTGCACTCTCTCTGTGTGGTTAGGAGATTGTGTTGTTTTATTTTCCTTCCCTTCTGATTTGATAGGAGATTGTGTGATTTGTTTTCAGGGCCACTCATATACATCGAAAAGATATTTGCTATCTTTGCCTCAATTTTCCTTGTCACTAGACAGGTCCAAAAAATGTTCCCCATGTTAAATTTCCCTTGACACTAGATAGGCCCAAATAGTTTCCATGTTAAAATCCCCTTGACGCTAGATAGGCAAACACTTTTAAATTCCCCTTGATGTTGTACAGGCCCACCATGCCTTGACGCTATACAGGCCCACGACCTTTTTGACTGAATTTCCTATTGACGCTATAAATCTTGACGCTATACAGGTCCAAGCCCTTTTTGAATCGATTTTCCCTTGACGACATATCGCCCCACATTACTACTCATGGTTGAATAATTTATAAACACTTGGATTTACTGTAAATACATTTACATGTTTCAATTCATTCTTGCTGGCTATTCCATTCTCTTAGTTAATAATCTCAACTCATTTAAAACCGCTTATGTGGCCTAGTGGATAGTGAGTCAGCCGCAGAAGCGGGATGTCGTAGGTTTGATCCCTGGCCGAGTCATATTAAAGACTTACAAACTTGGTACTAACAGCTGCCTCGCTTGGCGTTCAGCATTAGGACGTTAGTGTTAGGACTGGTCGGCCAAGTGTTATGATCATGTGACTGGGTGGGACATCATGATTCATGTCTGTAGCATGATGCCTCAGTGGTGGACATCACGTAGCAATAAGACTGAAATTATTTTAAACCTACGTTAAAAATCCTAATCAAACAAACAAACAAACAAACCGATTTAAAGTTGTAGGCCGATATAAGAAAGCCAGCGCATTTATTTGTCATGTACTTAACCATATGTTTTGTTTAAATGAAGAGTGTGCTATATTTGTTTAAATAATATGATTGAAAGTATAAAATTAAAAAATTAAAAGAAGTAAAGAGGATTGTGAATATTCGTTATCTTATTAGTGAAAACACTCGACTGGACTGGAATTAATTGATTATGTCAATGCACATGTGTTTGTAGTTAAACTTAACACCTTTCTAAATACAAGTTTCTGTAATTGTATGTGATCAAAAATATATCCGTCGGCATCCGTCCGTCTTCGAGAGACGATGGTGTAGCTTCCGATTTGGGTGTCCTATCTGCACCTTCGCGAGTGGCTGCAGAGTCCGACCCTTGAGTGACAGTCTCTGTTGCACTTGCTGCAGGTGTATGCTGATGCTTGCTGAGGATGTTTTTGGTTCGCCTTCCTCCTGGCTCTCTTTGCAGCGCGGTTTGTGTTTCTCATCTCTTCAGCTTTCTGAGTGCCCTGTCTGACAGCAAGACGCCACGCGGAGCGGTCGTCAGCACAGCTCTCCCAATTGTTTATGTTGATGTTGGCTGTCTTCATGTCCTTTTTGCAGACATCTTTGTAGCGCAGACGTGGCCTTCCAGTCTTTCGTGCACCTTCTACTAGCTCGCCGTACAGCAGGTCCTTGGGTATGTGGCCTGGGTCCATACTCCTAACATGGCCTAGCCAGCGAAGGCGCCTCTCGCTGAGGATGAAGAACATTCTGTTCATGCCGGTGCATTTCAGAACCTCTGTGTTGGGAACTTTGTCCTGCCACTGGCTACGCAAAATACGCCGCAAGCATCTCAGGTGGAAGCTGTTGAGTTTCCTTACGTGAATCGCGTAGGTGGTCCATGCCTCGATGCTGTAAAGGAGTGTGCTGAGCAAGGAATTTCAAGGTGAAGTATAACCAACAATGAAAGAACATAATACAAGGAGACGATGAGGGCACACTGCAATACAGCGATATAAGGCAATTGTTGATCGATTTAATAGAACACTCGCGGATAAATTATTTCATTATCAGTAACAATGAAATTACTCGGACGCTAAACATGAAACCAGCTGTCGCAATAACAAAAATAATATATAAACTGGCCCCGGAGTGAAATTTCATACTAGATATTACCTAGCAATGTCACAGTGAAATATTTGTATGAACCTGGCCAACTTGAAGGCGGTAGAAGAAGATCAACTGGTACTATATGGAGTATTACATCATATAAAACATTTTGCGTTGTAACATCCAAAACTAGGACGGCAATATATAGACTAGATCCAACTGCTCCATAACGAGGTTTTACTCTTGAGCAATTACAAGTCATCCCAGATGATACTCAATTACCTCTTCGTGGACTTAACTGATAACAAGACTTCGAAGTTGATTTATTCTTGATACTGCAAGATAAACTAAATTTGACCACTCGATGAAATCATCGTTGATCCAAACAGTAGTATCAGTAATTGTTAATCCTTGTGAAGAGTGTATCGTCATCGCGTAGCCTAACACTCACGGAGATTTATCAGCGCGCAACGCGTCCTCGACGACATTGATATCAACTAGTACAATGTCATTCAACACAAGTTCTTGACGATGAAGTAATTTTACCTGAAGTAAATCTCGGATCTTTTTTCTAAATCTGTTGGCATCCACGTCCTCCAGAGATTATTTATCGGAGTTTCAGGAATTGTTCTACGTGGTATTTCACATTGAATTTTATCTGGTTGTATTCTTATCGTGGATTTCAAACCAGTTAAGCTCGCGTCAAGTGATCGATGATCTGTGTTAATTTCTTCGTAGTATTACAGATGCTTTTAACCATTCATGAGGAGATTCCCCAGTAAACGGAGGTGGTTTACCATAATCACCATACGCTATCACAGCGGTATTTTTCCTTAATAACCATTTCAAGAAAGTTTTTAGTAGAGTTGATGATACCGTACAAACGTCATCCCAAATAATTATTCCAGGAATATTTTTTGTTCCCATTCGATCGGGAGTCCAATCGGTGCCATTGTATCGAAATAAACTATGATACGTGCACGCGTTAACCCCTCTAGATCTCATCTGCCGGACAAGACAATACGATCAGTCTAGAATTTTTTTCAAATTAATAAATTACTCGTGTTGTTTCTCCGCGTCCTCCTGGACCGTTCTTAATAAACGGTTTTATATCTAGTTATCGGATCATACACAGAGGGATAAGATGATAATTCCATCTGTGTATCCTCATGATAATTATCTTCGATGGGAACATCAGCTGATTCACAGTATCCGTGTAATATTTCCTGTTTTATTCTCCATGTCCACCAATCACCCTTATACGTAGGAAACTCCTTCACGGATTTTAAGTCTTTTCTATCGAAACAGAATGAGCCGGTGGCTACTCTAACAGCAATATCAGAAAATCTTCTTGTCATCGAGAATAAATTCATTGTTGTATAACCGAGCATCCATGATCTTAAATGAGTATACTTCGGTGATTCCCTCTCGAAGTATTCAACGATAGTTCCTATTTTTTTCTTAATGGATAAATAAGCTGTTTTCCTCGAGGTAAATATCTCATTCGCTGTTGTATGCGCGATTATAAAACCTGATTCACCTTTATCAAATACCAATCGGGTGCAACGTCGTTTATGTTCGGATGATCTACCCTGAGTAAACTTTCCATATATTCTTATTCCTAGATCCTTTGCTTGTCGTTCTAGTTGTTGATTCATATCCCAAAAGTCGCATTTTTCCGGAGTTGGTAACCAAACATCCTTCTGTGCCCGATATGACACTATCGCGGTGGAAACAGTTAACGACGTTAACATTTTTTATATGTAACATGAAACATAGTAGCGCTATCTTAGCCCATCTTATCGTTGACAAATATTTTTCCGCCCAGAGATAAAATATCGGATGAAGATCATCGGCGAATTTGAACGGAGTCACCTTGGCAAATCCTGTTATGTCAAAATCAGGTAAAACTTCGTTTATCGCTACTCTGGTCATCTCATGTGTTTGACGTCCAAATCGTGCAAAGTATTCACTGGACTCACCACGCTCTATAAAACTTCCAGGGTAATACTGCCATATCAACGGAAATAATATCTTCGATGTTATATTGTGTGTTCCATAGTCCACCGTGACAATAAAATACAGCTAGCTTGTAAATTATCGAGCAACTCATAACGGATTGGCTTCCACGAATTATTTTCTCTGGCAAAATGGGATGAAACTGATGGCACTGTAAATCAGTTTTTTGTTATCTCGGATACATCGTTGGTATATTTCGCAGCAAGATTATTCATCTTTGTTTGAAGGGCTTCAGTTCGATATAATTCTCCAGTTGTTCTCACAAACTGATCTTATCCTTCCTCCTCATCACTGCAAAACAAACATACGGATACAGGATCAGTTTTATTTATCTCGTAGATACAATCAAATATATCTCCGTTGTAGTATTTTATAGTTCTCGACGAAGGAAATACTCGTACTGAACTACTCGAAGCATGAAAATCATGATCGATGATTTCAATCGGAGCACCTCTTGATTTATAATTTGATTCATATAAAACCTCTCCAGTAATTGTTTTTACAGTTATCAGGAATTTTTATTTCTTCTCAAACTCAATAACATCGCTTTTTGAAGCTTCAGTTTAACTGATTCTTCACATTTGGCTATTTTGGATTTTCTCAGCCCGGTTAATCCGTTTCCTCTTCGAGCATTATTAAAAATGTTTTATGAATCGCTCGGCTACACAGTTTAACCGCGTTGAAATTTTCATCCGGGAAAGTGTTTTAATATCAGGAATATTTATCGGGTAAATTCCATAGGTTAACGCTGTTACAGGATACGATCGATTATAATACCTGTTATCGATCCCGGCTAACACACCTGGCCTGGTTTTATCGGTCACAATTACAAGTATTTTGTTGAATCCAGTACACAACACGATGATCAAATAAATTCCAATTTTTCTGTTTTTCTTTTTCTTCATCTCGTTTATCAATTTTACTGTATTTCACCTGGATGAAGTATCCGACTGATTTTAAATTTATATTTGATAATATTTCCCGGGCACGGGAATCGGTCATATTATTCTCGATACGAGCAGTCCGAAACGTTGCACAAACATACCTTGCACCATCCTTTCAAAATTCGTATTTAGCGGGTTTTACGCTATTTTTGATCTTTGATAACTACGTAGGAGGTTTTATTTTCCGATCTAGATCAAATACTCTTCGTTGCCGAGGAGTATTTATCTCTGAAATATCAAACATTTTCGTAATACTTGATATTAAGATAAAACATATTTAAATTATATATAAATATATATATATATATATATATATATATATATATATATATATATATATATATATGTAATGAACAATAGTAATTAGCTACCAATAGGAGCAACTACTCGTTGCGGTACATTTTGTGGAAATGAGTTCTGTGGGAATCATTCACGCACGAAATATCCGTCGTGGAAGCTCAAGACCGCAACCATGCATCAGCTGTGGTTTTGGAGTGCGAGGAAAAACAAATATATGTGCTGGATGAGGCGTAAAAAAAACTTCTGGGCGCACGAATGGTATTACACCCAACACAATAAAACGTCTCAGATACAAAACTCCTATATATTCGCTATTAGTTTTTTTTCAAAGTTGAATGTTTTTGCTCGTAGTTAACTTTAGCACCAACTATAGTATTTTGTAGTGCTTCCCGTTGCGCGTTTATCTCATCGATCTTTTCTTTCAACTGGAAAATATCATCTCGGAGTTTTCGTTTGCTGGCTTTATACTCTTGTTTAGCCCGTTTGAATTGTTCAACGTTACCCTGCGTTACCGCCGAGGTAGGCTCCTTTGCCCATATTTAATATAACGAGCTAGTCCTATTTTGAATTATGTTGCGACTTCGCTTGGTGAGATAAGTTGGGGTTCTCATATATATGTTGCAGAAAATTTCACCAAAAAAAAATAATAGTAGAAAATTAAACATCACAGCGATGATCAAATATCACAGCTATGTTATAATTTCTGTTGGATTTTTATTATCGATGATATATCATAGACATAGTGTAAAATTTTCCGTAAAACAAGTTGGAGTTGTTAGCTTGGGTTGTCTAAAGGATTTCATAGCCAAAATTATAACATAGACACTATAGCAGAAATCATAACAGAACAAAGATGCGGTAATAATGATGTTTTTCACCTGGATATTTTGCCCACGGAGCTCCCGGGAGTTTTGTAAACTTGGCTCCGATATGGCCTCCGTCTTTTAAAACTGACAAGTCTATTTTTTATACCACACTGTGCACA